>WNWK01003698.1:0-50000 GCA_009830355.1 Cherax destructor
GGTCCACAGTTTACTAGGCTATAGTTTACAGGTCCACAGTTTACTAGGCTATAGTTTACAGGTCCCTAGTTTACAAGCCTATAGTTTACAGGTCCCCAGTTTACAAGCCTATAGTTTACAGGTCCACAGTTTACTAGGCTATAGTTTACAGGTCCACAGTTTACTAGGCTATAGTTTACAGGTCCACAGTTTACTAGGCTATAGTTTACAGGTCCACAGTTTACAAGCCTATAGTTTATAGGTCCACAGTTTACAAGCCTATAGTTTACAGGTCCACAGTTTACTAGGCTATAGTTTACAGGTCCACAGTTTACTAGGCTATAGTTTACAGGTCCACAGTTTACTAGGCTATAGTTTACAGGTCCACAGTTTACAAGCCTATAGTTTATAGGTCCACAGTTTACTAGGCTATAGTTTACAGGTCCACAGTTTACTAGGCTATAGTTTACAGGTCCACAGTTTACTAGGCTATAGTTTATAGGTCCACAGTTTACAAGCCTATAGTTTACAGGTCCACAGTTTACTAGGCTATAGTTTACAGATCCACAGTTTACAAGCCTATAGTTTATAGGTCCACAGTTTACTAGGCTATAGTTTACAGGTCCACAGTTTACAAGCCTATAGTTTACAGGTCCACAGTTTACTAGGCTATAGTTTATAGGTCCACAGTTTACAAGCCTATAGTTTACAGGCCTACAGTTTACTAGGCTATAGTTTACAGGTCCACAGTTTACTAGGCTATAGTTTACAGGTCCACAGTTTACTAGGCTATAGTTTACAGGCCTAGAGTTTATTAGGCTATAGTTTACAGGCCTACAGTTTACTAGGCTATAGTTTACAGGCCTACAGTTTACTAGGCTATAGTTTACAGGTCCACAGTTTACTAGGCTATAGTTTACAGGTCCACAGTTTACTAGGCTATAGTTTACAGGCCTACAGTTTACTAGGCTATAGTTTACAGGCCTACAGTTTACTAGGCTATAGTTTACAGGCCTACAACTTACCAGCATATAATTTACATTCCAATAGTTTACAGTCCTATAAGCTAAAGTCTTATAGTACAAGTTTTTCGGCAAATATTTTGTAAATCTTTGCCAACTTCAAGTTTGCTAAGCACTTTACCTTATCATAGGAAGGTCACCAACGCTGCCCAGAGCGGATATTTACATTCTCATGCGCAATCTTTTAAACTTAAGGTAATATCTCGTCTGACCTCATTTTTTTTTTTTTTTTTGAAGGAGGGGGGGGTCAATATCCAATAACAGTTTATTTACTTTTTTGTTTATTTCGATTGGCTGCTTTCACGGGGGTTCTTGTTCAGTGCATATTTTCCTCTCTATGTTTTTGGAGTCCTAATATATCGGTGTATTTAAATATCTTTCTATCTGTCACTCTATCTGTCTCTATCTATCTATCTATCTATCTATCTATTTATCTATATATCTATCTTTCTTTGTATATCAACCTTTCCACCTAAATGTGCTGTTGCAATGTTGATTTCTCGTCTGTATGTAGATTAAACCCCTCCCCCTCATCCCCACTCCATCCCTCTCTCTCCTCTCCCCTCCCTCTCCCCTCACCTGCCCCTTCCCCACCCCTGCCCTTCCCTCCCCCGTCCCCTCCCCCATCCCAATCCCCTCCCCTTCCCATCCCCGTCCCCTTCCCCTTCCCCTCCCTTCCCCTACTCTTCCCCTCCCCTTCCCTCCCTCTCCCCTCCCCTTCCCCTCCCTTCCCCTCCCTTCCCTCCCCTTCCCCTCCCTCCCCTTCCCCTTCCCCTCCTTCCCCTCCCCCTCCACTCTTCCCTCTACTTCCCCTCCCTCCCTCCCTACAAGCAGCTCAATACCAGTTCTTGGGGTTAAGACAGTTGTATCGTAGAAGTCTTCGTTTTACTGTATCTTGTATGGGATAAACTTCGCTCGTACCATGTGTGTGTGTGTGTGTGTGTGTGTGTGTGTGTGTGTGTGTGTGTGTGTGTGTGTGTGTGTGTGAAGACGTGAAGAACATTACGGTTCGCTGGATTGGTCAGAAAAATATAGCATTTCTTGTGGTGACTTTTCCACACAATTTAATTCTTTTTTTTTCTAGTCTTGTAAATCCCATGTCTTACAGGACATACATATATCCCCCCTTCTTACAAGACACATACCCCCTTCTTACAAGACACATACCCCCTTCTTACAAGACACATACCCCCTTCTTACAAGACACATACCCCCTTCTTACAAGACACATACCCCTTCTTACAAGACACATACCCCTTCTTACAAGACACATACCCTCCTTCTTACAAGACACATACCCTCCTTCTTACAAGACACATACCCTCCTTCTTACAAGACACATGCCCCCCTTCTTACAAGACACATACCCCCCTTCTTACAAGACACATACCCTCCTTCTTACAAGACACATACCCTCCTTCTTACAAGACACATGCCCCCCTTCTTACAAGACACATACCCTCCTTCTTACAAGACACATACCCTCCTTCTTACAAGACACATGCCCCCCTTCTTACAAGACACATACCCCCCTTCTTACAAGACACATGCCCCCTTCTTACAAGACACATACCCCCCTTCTTACAAGACACATACCCCCTTCTTACAAGACACATACCCTCCTTCTTACAAGACACATACCCTCCTTCTTACAAGACACATACCCTCCTTCTTACAAGACACATACCCTCCTTCTTACAAGACACATGCCCCCCTTCTTATAAGACACATACCCCCTTCTTACAAGACACATACCCCCCTTCTTACAAGACACATACCCTCCTTCTTACAAGACACATACCCTAATTCTTGCTCGACATATACCCACCTTCTCAACATCCCAGACATTCATCAATACTGAAACGTCACTCGGACATCAATCGACCCAACGCATCATGTGGAATGTTTGCAACCAAGTATAGCATACTGTAGTCAGATGATGTTTTGATATCTGACTTGATGGTGGAAGTTGAGATTGGTTGCAGCATCCCAGAGCGAGCAGTGATGGACTGCAAGAAAGTTCCTCTACTCTGAGTTTTAAGAGAGTGAGTGCAATGCCTTGTGTCTTGAGGAGACTTCCAGTCTACGAGTCCTGCGAGTAGATGGTTTTGGGATCTACCATCTTGTGTTATGAGTAGAAGCCCGGGATCTACTTCTCCTCTTAATTCTTTTTCTCCTCCTCCTCCTCCTTCTTCTTCCTCCTCCTCCTCTTCCTCCTCCTCCTCCTTCCCCAACTTCCTCTGTCTACCTGTCTTCTCTTCGCGGTCCTCTTCATTTTCCTCCTCCCTCGTCATCCCTCCTCCTCCCTTCAACTCCTCATTTTCTTTCTTTCTTCTCCTCCCTTCTCCTCCCTTCTCCTCCTCTTCCCGGCTCCTCTTCCTCCAAGTCACAGGTAATAAGAAGGTCATCAAGGTATAACACACTACAAGAAAGATCAATGTAATAATGTTATCTCAAATTTACTGAAGCCTCACCTTCCTAAGGCTCTCATTGCTTTATTGCCTAACCTGCAACTGTTACTGGTAATTATATCCCAAGGAACTGCTCTTTATTACAATATATGGTTCCCATATATTACTGCTGACTCTTGTCTACGTTCTGGTTATTAAATTACAGGAAAGTAAAGATCTGAGTGGTATGGGAAGGTGAGAGTTGAATGGTACAGTGGTGGTGGTGATGGTAGTGGTGGTGATGGTAGGTGGTGGTGGTAGTGGTGATGGTAGTGGTGATGGTAGTGGTGATGGTGGTGGTGGTGGTAGTGGTGGTGGTGGTGATGGTAGTGGTGCTGGTGGTAGTGGTGGTGGTGGTAGTGGTGCTGGTGGTAGTGGTGGTAGTGGTGGTGGTGGTGATGGTAGTGGTGCTGTTGGTAGTGGTGGTGGTGGTAGTGGTGCTGGTGGTAGTGGTGGTAGTGGTGGTGGTGGTGATGGCAGTGGTGATGGTGGTGGTGGTAGTGGTGGTGGTAGTGATGGTAGTGGTGCTGGTGGTAGTGGTGGTGGTGGTAGTGGTGCTGGTGGTGGTGATGGTAGTGGTGATGGTAGTGGTGCTGGTGGTGGTGATGGTAGAGTGGTGGTGGTAGTGGTAGTGGTGGTGGTGACTCAGGGGTAAGATACAGTAATCTAAGAACTCAAAGGGGCAGAGGGTATACAGCCTCCAAAAAAGATCAGGTTCACAACCTCTGCAGTCTGATGGGTAAGATAATATCCCTGACTGGTGAGACACACTGAGTGGTCCTCCTGTAGTCATCTGAGTGCGGTGTTTTTTCCTTATGAGAAATACGCAAATTTTTAACCTGGCTCTAAATATTATCTCTTCTTCTTCTTTTCTTTTTCTTCACATTATTATTATTATTATTATTATTATTATTATTATTATTATTATTATTATTATTATTATTATTAGTATTACTAGTATTATTAATATTATCTTCAAACACTTTTCCAAAAAACTACTTGCCTTGGTTATTATAGTCTCTCTCTCTCTCTCTCTCTCTCTCTCTCTCTCTCTCTCTCTCTCTCTCTCTCTCTCTCTCTCTCTCTCTCTCTCTGTCACTCTCTCTCTTTACACAGGGTTTTAACAAGGTTGGGGTAAGGATTCCTAACTTTATTTACAAGCTAAGAGCTGTAACCTACATCAACTCATTTAAAAACATTTTTATTGTTATGAGACATACAAGTATGGAACAGGATGAAGTTGGAGTCATCTGTGGGCCAGCAATTTCATTTGATCAACTGACTTTATTTCGTTGATATCAGTATGTAGTGCGAACATGTTCCAAACTCGAGTCATCCTGGGAATAAATGATATCAGATGTAGCGATGTTCTGGAGAAAGGTACAGAGTAAAGTTACTGCTTGCTGCCCGTCTTGTTGTGTAGAAGCTCACTTCTCGCTGTCCTCGGAGTGGAGCCAGGTGTGATACTTTGACAATATTGGCCTTGTACATAACATTAAGGTCGCCCACATCCATCCCGTGTTGAAGGCTCTGCTGAAATGACAGATCCAGGCTGGGTCCAGGTGAGAGATGAGGCGTCATACTCTGTTCTCTAATCTATCAAGAAGTCGGAGATGATATGGTGGGGGGGGAGGAAGACGCAGGCAGTCCAAGAAAGTGGAGCATACTCAAAGTGTGAGCGTACTTGTACCTCATACAGAATGTTGCAATCTCTACTGTCGAGCAGATGCAAGATACATCGGTGTTGTAAGCTTCCTGGCTGCCTTGTTTGCAAGATTTACAACGTGGTTCTTCATGGTCAGTTTGAAGTCAAATTTCACCCCAAGGATATCAACTTTGTCCCCAAGTACCAACACTCTCCCAATATTACCTGCTACTTCTCCGGCATTACCATCATAGTGCCTAGAGACCATCATCATTTGTGTTTTCTCAGGAGTAAATGTTACCTGCCACCGGTTTTCCTAGGCTGATATAGCTGTTAGCCGGTGATTGATGTATCTTAGAGCTGCTGGTATTTCCTCTCTCTCTCTCTCTCTCTCTCTCTCTCTCTCTCTCTCTCTCTCTCTCTCTCTCTCTCTCTCTCTTCTCTCTCTCTCTCTCTCTCTCTCTCTCTTCTCCCAATTCCTTAAATATTCTCTCTCCTCTTCCTGTTCGTCTTTTTCCCCCTCTGATATCCTCCATTACATTAATATCTTCCGTCGTCTCTGGAGTTTTCAATCACAGGAACATCACTCTTTACACTCTTGCCTCTCTTGTTCTTAATCACGTCAGCTTGGAAGCTCTCAGGCGTGTGTGTGTGTGTGTGTGTGTGTGTGTGTGTGTGTGTGTGTTTCACATGGTTTTTGCAGTGTTAGGTTAAGGCATCCATTATTTACATGCTAACAGCTGTTGCCTACCTCGGCTCATTTGAGAACCTTCTTTTGCTCTGTCTTCATTTAATGCTTAAGTGTTATGACACAATAACACGGAACTGAATGAAGTTAGAGCCACCTGTGGACCTGAGATTTCATTGGCTCAATTGACTTCGTATTTCAATGTTGTTGTTCTGCTGTTGAAGATACTGAAGTGGAATATTTATGAATATATGCACACAAATGGATGTTATCAGAACTACGTAAACCTATCCAGTGATCTCCATGAACAGTAAAACTAAATACTCTCCACTCTCTCTCTCTCTCTCTCTCTCTCTCTCTGCTCTGCTCTCTGTCTCTGCCTCTCTTCTCTCTCTCTCTCTCTCTCTCTCTCTCTCTCTCTCTCTCTCTCTTTTAAAAGAGTCTTTAATATCGTCCCGGAAACTTATTTCTGGCTGAGTGCTGAAAAACATTTTACTGAGGAGTTTAGTCTCGTTTTCTCGAGAACGTACTAGTTTTTTTTTTTTAATATATATCGACCGTGTACCACCAAGCCAGAGTGAAGTAAAGAAAAGAAAACGTCTTCATCATCATTCACACTTTAGCTGTATTACCACGAGGCCAGAGAAATTATTCTCTACTGACCAGTGTTATCCCCAGTTACCTGGTTTCTCTCCAGATTCATTTGATAGACGTAGGATCGAGCCTCCACTATTCTCTGCCATATTCTTACCTTGGTACCACAGTGCTTATATTCCAACAGCGCTTGAAATCCCACCCCGAGTCCACTCGCTGACCTGATGATGTACAGCCGCCAGCGACTAATAACCTCCTTCACACCCTCATCTCAACTCATCGGGACGTGTTCACTGCATCCTTTCATCACCTCACGATTTTTACAACCCCTTTTGTCAATTTATTTTGGTTTTGACTTTCTACTTTGTCAAACATTTAATATTTTTATCAATGTAGCAAAGAATATATATATATATATATATATATATATATATATATATATATATATATATATATATATATATATATATATATATATATATATATATATTTCTTTCTTTCAACACGTCGGCCATTTCCCACCGAAGTGGGGTGGCCCAAAATGAAAAACGAAAGTTTCCCTTTTACATTTAGTAATATATACAGGAGAAGGGGTTACTAGCCCCTTGCTCCCGGCATTTTAGTCGCTTCTTAGACACACATGGCTTACGGAGGAAGAATTCTGTTCCACTTCCCCATGGAGAATATATATATATATATATATATATATATATATATATATATATATATATATATATATATATATATATATATATATATATAGTATATATATATGTCGGCCGATTAGGTAAAACTTGTGATTTTGGCTTAAATAGCAAAGCTCTTCTTGCCGAATAAAGCAAGCGAAAATTTGTGTATGCAATAATTTCACAAAAATTATTCTGAACCTAACGAAAAAATATGTTTCATTTTGTTCTTCTTCTGCTTCTTGATTCGCCGGTACTCTCCGGGCCCGGGTCTTTTCCAAGTGGTGGCCCGGCCTTGGCTCCCTTTCTCGGGAGGAGGTACAAGTACCTCCTCCCAGGCCTAGCAACATTCCCCGCCCTCACGGAGCTCGTAGGGAGAAGCTAGGCCTCTCTGGTCTGCCATCGTCCCAGCCCCAGGGGAGCTAATGGGAATAGCAGTCTTGTGAGCTGCAGGTGGTATCAAGCTCTGGCTCAGGCCCCTACCCTGCCCTAGAAGGGCTGGGCATGGTGCTGCTAAAAATCTCATTGTGTTCGTTTATTATTAAATTATTATAAACTTATCTAAAATATATTTAGCTGAATTAGAATATATATATATATATATATATATATATATATATATATATATATATATATATATATATATATATATATATATATATATAATTTTATCACAGTCAAGTTTTCTCTAATATTTTTTTATCATTGGTTGTTATTTTCAACATTTTTTTTATTGTTATATTCGTATTCAGGCGCCCAGAATATATCTCTTCCCTGATATATTTTAATGTTTTTTTTTTCCATTAGGCAATTTTTTTTACTGTTAGGATTTATTTCCCTAATTTTTTTCGTATATTTTTGGTTCCATTACTAAATTATTTGTCAGTTGTCTCTCTCGTTATTCTGATCTATTTTTTTATCTTATTTCTTTCCAGTTTTCTTTGATTTATTCCGTTTCTTGTCGTGTTTATTTGTTGTTCTTCACGGTATTGTGGGTTATTTTTTAATTGTTCCAGTCACGGTATTGTGGGTTATTTTTTAATTGTTCCAGTCACGGTATTGTGGGTTATTTTTTAATTGTTGCAGTCACGGTATTGTGGGTTATTTTTTAATTGTTGCAGTCACGGTATTGTGGGTTATTTTTTAATTGTTCCAGTCACGGTATTGTGGGTTATTTTTTTAATTGTTCCAGTCACGGTGTTGTGGGTTATTTTTTAATTGTTCCAGTCACGGTATTGTGGGTTATTTTTTAATTGTTCCAGTCACGGTGTTGTGGGTTATTTTTTAATTGTTCCAGTCACGGTATTGTGGGTTATTTTTTAACTGTTCCAGTCACGGTATTGTGGGTTATTTTTTAATTGTTCCAGTCACGGTATTGTGGGTTATTTTTTAATTGTTCCAGTCACGGTATTGTGGTTTATTTTTTAATTGTTCCAGTCACGGTGTTGTGAATTTTATTCTTCACTTGGCTTTTAAAAAAATCTTTTCGGGAATTTACCGCAATTTATAGTGAGGTGGAGGTGGGGGTATGGTCGTCATTTTTCTGGTCCAGGGGAAACAATGGTTCATTGTAATAGGCAGTAATGGTCTGGTAGCAATTCTTAATGGGTATTCATGACACGGTGACTACCTACCTTCCTCGCCTAACGAACTGGAGATCTTGAGCAGAGGAGTTAGCAGGAGAAAGAGAGAGACAGAGACAGACAGAGAGAGAGAGAGAGAGAGAGAGAGAGAAATAGCTACTTAGGCAGTGAGAAGAATATGATATCGTCTCTCAAGACGAGTTTCGACTGGGACAACTTGATTGATCACGTCAATGAGTTATATTCGACCAAATGGGCGTACGGAGGGCCGAGCCTCCACCATTCCTATGGTGGAGGCTCGGTCCTCCATATCAAGTCTAAAAATATGGATTTTAAGGGATAATATCTAAGATTGGGTTTTTAAGAGAGAATTTCTAAGACATTTTCTCTAAAAGATAATTTCTAGATGTTTTTAAGAGATCATTTCTAAGAGATAATTGAAATTTTAAGAACACTACTAGAGGCATAGTTTCTTAAGGAGATTTTTTAAAGGATAGTGAGGGATAGTGTTGTAATTGATAGTTTGTAGGGGATAATTTTCTAAGGGATAGTGCCTAAGGAATAGTCTCTGAAGAATTCTCTCGAAAGAATAGTCTCAAAGGGATAGTTGGAAAATTATATCTTTAAGGGATGATTTTTGCATGGGTAATGGATAAGAAGGGATACTTTTAGAGGGATAGTATTTAAGGGATAGACACCGAATAAATATGACCTTCAACTGAAGAAGAACAAAAAGAAATTACGAACACCGTGAAACAAAATTATTTTTCAATTCTTTTCCTTGATTTTACATCCATCAATAAAATAAAAGTTTTATATGCTTTTTACTATTCATTTCTTCCAACCTTATAGTTAAAGGTCAGGTGAAAGTATGAGGCGTCTATGTTTAATTAAATCAAAATTTTGAGAACGTGGGACAAAAAAGCATGGAGGAAATCTCTAACAGCTTGTCTAACATAATATATAATATATATATATATATATATATATATATATATATATATATATATATATATATATATATATATACATGGTCTTAACTGTTCTAAAACTAAGGGTTGGCATGCAAGACACAATGAGGTTAACGACATCATAAAGAGAACCCTTGCTACAGCTGGATGCCCAGCCGAGAGAGAGCCTCGATCACTAGCAGCCAACAACGCCCACAACCCAGCAAACCGCCCCGACGGGATCACCATCTATCCTTGGAAGAATGGCAAGCTCTTAGCATGGGATTATACCTGCGTGTCGACACTGGCTGACACCTACATCCATCACAGTGTCGGGCGACAGGGAGGAGCTGCTGACCACAGAGAGGAGTACAAGATCGGCAAGTACAGGGACATAAGTCAACAGTATAAATTTGTCCCAGTGGGATCAGAGACCTTGGGAGCGTGGGGAAAAAATGCAACACGTTTCCTTAAAGAGCTGGGTTCCAGACTCATCGACACCACCAGGGACCCAAGGGCAGCCACGTTCATGTTCCAGCGTCTCAGCGTGGCCATCCAGAGGGAAAACGCATGCTGCATACTCGGCTCGCGTCCGGCTTCGGAGGAGCTGGAGGAGATTCATAATCTTTGACATATTGTACCATTGTATTCATGTTCATGTTTGTGTGTTTTATAAATGTATTCTGTATATTAATAAAGCATTTATATGTATGTATGTGTGTATATAGGATGGGGTGGTAGGAGAAGTGGAATATTCAAACGGCTTCAGGAAGAAATCCAAATATTCTTCCTTGACGCCTTTTTATCCACTTCTCCGAGGCTATGGGTCCCACAATTTGCACTAGAGGTGGACCCCATCATATATATATATATATATATATATATATATATATATATATATATATATATATATATATATATATATATATATATATATATATATATATATACATGTATATATATAATATATACATGTATATATATATATATATATAATATATACATGTATATATATAATATATATATATATATGTATATATATAATATATATATAATATATATATATTAAAATATATATATACGTATATATATATATATATTTTTTTATTAACACATCGGCCGATTCCCACCAAGGCAGGGTGGCCCGAAAAGAAAAACTTTCATCATCATTCACTCCATCACTGTCTTGCCAGAGGGGTGCTTTACACTACAGTTATAAAACTGCAACATTAACACCCCTCCTTCAGAGTGCCGGCACTGTACTTCCCATCTCCAGAACTCAAGTCCGGCCTGCCGGTTTCCTGAATCCCTTCATAAATGTTACTTTGCTCACACTCCAACAGCACGTCAAGTATTAAAAACCATATGCCTCCATTCACTCCTATCAAATACGCTCACACATGCTTGCTGGAAGTCCAAGCCCCTCGCACACAAAACTTCCTTTACCCCTCCCTCCAACCTTTCCTAGGCCGACCCCTACCCCGCCTTCCCTCCACTACAGATTTATACACTCTCGAAGTCACTCTGTCTCGTTCCATTCTCTCTACATGTCCAAACCACCTCAACAACCCCTCCTCAGCTCTCTGGACAATCGCTTTGGTAATCCCGCACCTCCTCCTAATTTCCAAACTCCGAATTCTCTGCATTATATTCACACCACACATTGACCTCAGACATGACATCTCCACTGCCTCCAGCCTTCTCCTCGTTGCAACATTCATCACCCATGCTTCACACCCATATAAGAGCGTTGGTATACTATACTCTCATACATTCCCCTCTTTACTTCCATGTACAAGGTTCTTTGTCTCCACAGACTCCGAAGTGCTCCACTCACCCTTTTCCCCTTATCAATTCTATGATTCACCTCATCCTTCATAGACCCATCCGCCGACATGTCCACTCCCAAATATCTGAATACATTCACCTCCTACATACTCTCTCCCTCCAATCTGATATCCAATCTTTCGTCACCTATTCTTTTTGTTATCCTCATCACCTTACTCTTTCCTATATTCACTTTCAATTTTCTTCTTTTACACACCCTACCAAATTCATCCACCAACCTCTGCAACTTCTCTTCAGAATCTCCCAAAGCACAGTGTCATCAGCAAAAGCAATTGTGACAACTCCCACTTTGTATTTGCTTCTTTATCTTTTAGCCCAACACCTCTTGCCAAGACCCTCGCATTCACTTCTCTTACAACCCCATCTATAAATATATTGAACAACCACGGTGACATCACACATCCTTGTCTAAGGCCCACTTTTATATATATATATATATATATATATATATATATATATATATATATATATATATATATATATATATATATATATATATATATATTTAGAGTCTTTTACTATTTATATATTCTTACCGTTTGTATAGTCACTTTTACTATATACATAATCTTACTTTTGTAGTTCATTTAGTGCTTATATAGTCTTATTGTTATAGTCACTTTTACTGTTTATATAGTATTTCACTACTTATTCAGCTTCTGTGTTGTCTGTTTTACTGGCTGCATCATCTTTGTGTTCGTATCGTCTTTCTCCTGGTGGTTGTATCGTTTCTTTCGTCTCACAATAGCCTTTACCCTCCCTAGACCCATCAGCTTGATTTGTATAACCTTCGGTTCGTATAGGCTTGGTTTCTATGGCTTTTGTTTTCAGGGTCTTGGTTTCTATAGCTTTTGTTCGCTTGGTCTTGGTCTCCATTGCCCCGGTTTCTCACTGAACTCCAATCCAGTGAGTTATTTCTTGCTTCCCACGGAAATTTGCTTGTCCTGTTCCCCGCCTCCATTGTCTTCCTACCTTCTAGCCTCCTCCCTCTCTCTCTCTCTCTCCTCTCTCTCTCTCTCTCTCTCTCTCTCTCTCTCTCTCTCTCTCTCTCTCTCTCTCCCTTGCCCCCTGGTCTGAGCACGCCCTGGTCTATACCAACTTTGGTCATTGGTCTCCTGAAAACTATGGTGGGGTCCCCATGGGAGACGGCGGGCGCCTCCGCCTCGTTTGTCTTCAGTCCCCCCTCCTCCTCGCACTTGCCTCTGTCGTTTTCTGTTATGACCTTGTGTTTTCTCTTGCACTCCTGCCTTCGTTTTCTATGACTGCCATTTTCATCGTTTTCTGTGATAACTTTTTTCATAGATTTTTATCTTTACATTTCAACTCTTCCTTTGTTTATAATAATAATAATAATATATTTATTTCTACCAGTACATGTACAAGGTATACAGGTCAATTTTGTCCCAGGATGTGACCCACACCAGGTACCCATCTTTTACTGATTAGTGAACAGGGTCAACCTTTGTAAGGAAACATGCCCAATGTTTCTGCCCTCGCTGGGGATCGAACCCGGACCCTCACCATGCAAAGCAAGAGCTTTAGCTACCAGGCCACTGGCCTGGTTTTTTGATACCCACTTTCTTCATTTTCTGTTTCCATTTTTCATTTTCTTATACAAACCTTCGTTTTCTGTTATCATTTTTCAGTTTCTTATACAAATCTTCATTTTCTGTTACAACTATTTGTTCTATTTCTTTTACAAACCTATTGCAATTTTCTGTTAAAACCTCTTCCTTCATTCACTGTTAAAAACCCTTTCTCCATTTTCTTTCAAGATCCTTTCTCCATTTTCTGTTGCAATACTCACCTACTTCCCATCTGTTCCCGTTGCATTCCTCCAAAGCCTCTGTTCTCTTTGAATAAAATCTTGCTCCAAGCCAACCCTTTCACACATTGCAACAACCTGGGCCACCATAGTCATTATTCCCCCTCTACTTCAGTTTCCTCCAGTTACCCCCGACAACCTTCTCCGTTTTCTCTAATAGCCGTCGACTGACCATTTTCTATATCAACCCCTTATCAAGCCTCTCCCATTTTCTGTTACAGCAGTAACCATTCCAAAATGCCCTGGTGTTCTTAAAGTTTAGAGTTCCATTGCGTTGGATAGGGAACTGTGTTAGTGGTTTGTAGACTCTGTCGGAGTTGAGTTCAATCAGGGATATGGAGCCAGACCATTTGAGAGAAAATAAGAACGGAAACTCAAATACTTAGGAGGCGCAATAATACGGAAGTTACAACGGCCTGTTCTGTATCAAGATGTTATTACACGGAGGTAAACTGTGTTTTATTTTATATTACACGGTTTGCTGAGGATATGTACATTGCAAGGTGTCTCTCTTTCTCTCTATATATATATATATATACGTTTTTTTTTTTTTATATATATATATATATATATATATATATATATATATATATATATATATATATATATATATATATATATATATATATATATATATATATATATATATTGAGTTGGTCGATCACCATGCCCAGCCCTTCTAGGGCAGGGTAGGTGCCAAGGCTGGAGCTTGCTACCATCTGCGGCTCGCAAGCCTGCCCTTCCCGTCAGCCTCCTTGGGGCGGGGAAGGTGGCAGACCAGAGGGGCCTAGCAACTATCTACCTACGTGCTTGTGGGCGAATATGGCTAGGCCTGGGACCAGTTGGTCCCACCGCTGAGGGGTAACCCCTCCCATGGAAGACTTCGGTCTCTGCTACTCCCACGCCAGGGAGCCGGAGCCGGGTCACCATCTGGTAAAGACCCGGGCCGGGAGATTTCCCGGTGAATCAACACCTCCTATATTGAGTTTAAACCCTGGCTTTAGTGATGACAGTATTTTTCAGAGGTCAACAGTAGACATGCTTCCTTGATGAAGAATTAGACACATGTGCAACATCTGGGTATCTTTAATGTAGACGTTTCGCCCTCCAGTGGGTTTATCAATACAAATTTGTATCGATAAAGCCACTGAATGGCGAAACGTCTACCAATAAACAAACCCAGATGTTTCACATGTGTCAGATTCTTTATGTTCTAGGTGTTATGTGCCACATGTGTGCCACATGTGTGCAACATGTGTGCAACATGCAGCCTTCATGGTCCTCGGGTTGACGATAGACTATTCTGCCTATTTTACCGACCATAAAACATTTGCTACGGTGTTAACCATATTGTGTGTTTGGTTCGGTTAATGTTTAATCGTTTTTATAATGTTATAGAAAGGTTTGTATTGTTTTTTGTGACAATTTTGTATAGTTTTGATACAACAACGTGAGGGGAGGGGAATAGAGAGGGGAAGGGAGAGGGGAGGGGAGGGGTTGAGAGGAGGGCAGAGGGTGGGTAACCTGCTGATGCCTGACACAATTAATTCTTTTCAAAACGTCACAATTTTTTTTTTTTAAATTCATTTGCAAATTTTATTTTTCCTTATTAATTGTTGTTTTACATCAGTAAAGCATTTTGGTAATTTTTTTTTTAATCGCCCAAATGTTTATAATTTTTATTCAGCTTGAAATTGTCACTTGTTTCATTAAGTGCTTAGATTTTGTTTATGGTTATTTGTGTGCCCTTCTGTGTGTGTGTGTGTGTGTATGTGTGTGTGTGTGTGTGTGTGTGTGTGTGTGTGTGTGTGTGTGTGTGTGTGTGGTGTGTGTGTGTGTGGGAGTGTCGAGATGTTTGTAAAGAGTCTTAACTTGGGGTGACTGGAAGCCATTTCCAGACATATTTATGGCTGCTCAAGTCACTGCCTCTCGTAACCTCGTTCACACCTTCCTTCCAACGTTGCGTCGCACGTCTCCTGAGACCCTCACCTCTGAAAACCTTCTTCACACCCTCCTAACTCTTTCTGCGATATCTTTTGAATCCGTTACATCTTAAAATCTTCTTCACACTCTCCTTCCAGCACTTAATGCAGTGCCTCCACATGTTCCTCCCTTTCAGAACCTCTTTCATATCCTCCTCCTCCTCCTCCTCCTCCAACTCTCCGTGAGCTTTCTTCCCAACCTCTGCCCCTCAAAACATCCCTCACATCCTACTTCAAACCCTTCCTAGAACATCCTATGAACCTCTCGATATTTTCGACGAAACCTCTAACCCTCTCTCTACCGCCTTCTCAAACCCCCTCCTCTACAAACTTCCTCTTTCCAGCTCTTCCTGAGACGTTTCCCAAAAGGCCCTTCTCAAAACCTCCTTCACATCTTTCATCCAACACTTCCTGGGACGTTCCCTACACCTATGCATCCTAGATTCCTACCCACTAGTCAGTATATCCAGCTTCATCCTTCCTGCAATACTGATCCTTCAACTAAAATTTCAGGTTCTTGAATTATGTGCTTTTCAACACCTCAACATGGACATGAAATTCAGATTTCTGATTTTCTGAGTAATGACTCACGATATCGTAATAACACGATTGCAAACATACCATGCAACGGGTGGGGCTTGAACCCCTGGCGATTGAGTCGTGAAACTCCACTGGCCTGGAGTTTTGCGACTTACTCGCCAGAGTTTCAAACTCCACCCGTTCAATGTTTTTTTTTTCCTGCATAATGTTCGATCTCCTTCAATCGATCCTGAATTCGACATCACTACTGCCTCCAGCCTCAGCCTCCAGTCTCCTCTTCCTCGCCACAACACTGAAAGCTCTTGTGTCTCCTTCCCTTTGCTCCCTTTATCCCCTTTCCTCCCTGTATACCCCTTTGTGCCTCCTTACAAAAATACCTTTAAAAATAAACAAAAGAGCTACTCTACCTGAAAACCTTTCTAACTTGTAGGAGGAGGAGGTGTTGATTCACCGGGAATTCTCCCGGCCAGGGTCTTTACCAGATGGCGACCCGGCTCCGGCTCCCTGGCGTGGGAGTGTCAGAGACCTATGTCTTCCATGGGAGGGGATACCCCTCATCGGCGGGACCAACTGGCCCCAGGCCTAGCCACATTCCCCACCAGCACTAGGCATGGAGGTAGATAGATGCTAGGCCTCTCTGGTCTGCCACCTTCCCTAACGGGAAGGGCAGGCTTACGAGCTGCAGATGGTAGCAAGCTCCAGCCTTGGCACCTACCCTGCCCTAGAAGGGCTGGGCATGGTGATCGACTCTAACTTGTAAATTAATTATTTCTAGCTAATCCTCTCTCTTCAGATTTCCCCGTTATTTTTTTTTTTTTACAATCGTTGGCTTCTTTGAAAAAGAAAAATTATCAACTTTTTAAAACTAGCTTTAGAAATATCCGAAAAAATATAACTAATTTTGTAGAAGAAATTTATTTTTTGGTAAGTATTCCATATTTATTTTTTGTAAAAGGACAAAGAAACAAGATTAGTTTCCCCTTAGAAGTATTTTTTTTTTCCCGCTTCTTCGATTTTCCTGACACTTCGTAATGTTATTGATATACATTGTGGAGAATAAATCACATACTAAAACAGTGACCTTTGTAATGCCTCGGTGACCTTTGTAATGTCTCAGTGACCTTTATACTACCTTAGAGACTTTTGTACTGCCTCGGTAACCTTTGTCCTTACTCGGTGACATTTGTACTGCCTCGGTGACCTTTGTACTGCCTCGGTGACCTTTGTACTGCCTCGGTGACCTTTATACTGTCTCGGTGACTTTTGTACTGCCTCGTTGACCTTTGTACTACCTCGGTGACCTTTCTAATATTTCGGTGACCTTTACAATACTTCAGTGACCTTTATACTACCTCAGAGACCTTTGTACTGCCTCAGTGACCTTTGTTCTGCCTCAGTGATCTTTGTACTGTCTCGGTGATCTTTGTACTGCCTCGGTGACCTTTGTACTGCCTCAGTGACCTTTGTACTACCTCGGTGACCTTTATAATAATTCGGTGACCTCTATAATACTTCAGTGACCTTCACACTACCTTCATGCATACCTCGGTGACTTGAATACTACGTTGGTGACATTTAATCTACCTCAGTGAATTTTATACTACCTCTATGACCTTTATACTACCTTTGTGATCTTTACACTACCTTGGTGACCTTCGTACTACCTCGATGAACTTTACACTACCTCAGTGACCTTCACAGTACCTCAATGACCTTCACAATACCTCAGTGAATTTTATTCTACCTCTATGACCTTTATACTACGTCGGCGACCTTTTATCACATTTGCAATTATTAAAAAAAATATTAACATGTGAAGTGAATATATAAAAAATTTCTGCATCAAATATGTATTGAGATAAGCGACAACAGAATTTACATGTGTAAATACGTCAGTCTCGCCTCAAAATATAAATTGACTTGAGCGTGATTGAAGTTTGTATTTTTTTTATTGTTTTTTTGCTGTATTATAATACAGCTGTAGGGGCAGCATCTGCATTGCGTGTGTGTATGTGGGTTTTTTTTCAGTCCACTGCAACACTGGTAATTAAATACGTGTTTGTTGTGTAATCTGATTTTGCCCATCAACCTCTTAATTGAATGATGACGTTTACAGTGGAGAGGAGGGGGGACTTTTACTTAGTGGGGGACAAATATAATTTGATATGTTGTCCTACACTCACACACACACACACACACACACACACACACACACACAGCAAAAGTACTAGTTCCAATTTTTAAAAAAGGAGACAGGAACGTAGCACTAAACTACAGACCAGTGTCACTGACATGTATTGTATGCAAGGTCATGGAGAAGATAGTCAGGAGAAGGGTGGTTGAGCACCTAGAAAGGAATGAGCTTATCAACGACGGCCAACACGGTTTCAGGGACGGGAAATCCTGTGTCACAAACCTACTGGAGTTCTACGACAGGGTGACAGCAGTAAGACAAGAGAGAGAGGGGTGGGTAGATTGCATATTCTTGGACTGAAAGAAGGCGTTTGACACAGTTCCACACAAGAGGTTAGTGCAGAAGCTGGAGGACCAGGCAGGAATAACAGGGAAGGTACTACAATGGATCAGGGAATACCTGTCAGGAAGACAGCAGCGAGTCATAGTACGTGGCGAGGTGTCAGAGTGGGCGCCGGTGACGAGTGGGGTTCCACAGGGGTCAGTCCTAGGACCGGTGCTGTTTCTGGTATTTGTGAACGACGTGACGGAAGAAATAGACTCCGAAGTGTCCCTGTTTGCAGATGATGTGAAGTTGATGAGAAGAATTCAATCGGACGAGGACCAGGCAGAACTACAAAAGAATCTGGACAGGCTGCAAGCCTGGTCCAGCAATTGGCTCCTGGAGTTCAACCCCACCAAGTGCAAAGTCATGAAGACTGGGGAAGGGCAAAGAAGACCGCAGACGGAGTACAGTCTAGGGGCCAGAGACTACAAACCTCAATCAAGGAGAAAGATCTTGGGGTGAGTATAACACCAGGCACATCTCCTGAGGCGCACATCAACCAAATAACTGCTGCAGCATATGGGCGCCTAGCAAACCTAAGAACAGCATTCCGATATCTTAATAAAGAATCGTTCAGGACCCTGTACACTGTGTACGTTAGGCCCATACTGGAGTATGCAGCACCAGTTTGGAACCCACACCTAGCCAAGCACGTAAAGAAACTAGAGAAAGTGTAAAGGTTTGCAACAAGACTAATACCGGACCTAAGGGGTATGTCCTACGAGGAGAGGTTAAGTGAAATCGACCTGACGACACTGGAGGACAGGAGAGATAAGGGAGACATGATAACGACATATAAGATACTGAGAGGAATAGACAAGGTGGACAGAGACAGAATGTTCCAGAGATGGGACACAGCAACAAGGGGACACAGTTGGAAGTTGAAGACTCAGATGAATCACAGGGATGTTAGGAAGTATTTCTTCAGTCACAGAGTGGTCGGGAAGTGGAATAGTTTAGGAAGCGATGTAGTGAAAGCAGGCTCCATACATAACTTTAAAAAAAGGTATGATAACGCTCATGGCTCAGGGACAGTGACCCAGTAGCGGCCAGTGAAGAGGCGGGGCCAGGAGCTATGACTCGACCCCTGCAACCACAACTAGGTGAGTACACACACACACACCACACACACACACACACCACACACACCACACACACAACACACAAATTAAGTTTGATCTCTATTATTATTCCTGTTTCAGCTTCCTACAGACCTGGGAATGAGTATCCCCTAAAAAAAATAGAAATTAGTTTTACACAGGTCTACTATAAGGCAGTAACTTCGCCTAAGTAAAACACTTTCTCTCAAAAAGTATGGTTAACAACTGTCAAGTAGATGACTAAAATTATTATCCTCAAAATTGGTCTGAAATTTTTTTTGAAAAGTTTATGAAATATCTTCAGAAATTAAGGCCTCTTACTATTGTTATTACTACTACTATTATTAGTACTATTACGACTAATACTACTGTTACTACTGCAATTATTACTACTACTACAACTATTACTACTACTACTACTACTTCAACTACTACTTCTACTACTACTACTTCAACTACTACTTCTACTACTACTACTACTACTTCTACTACTACTACTCTACTACTACTACTTCTACTACTACTACTGCCACAATTAAAACAATTCCTAACGGAGGTATATACATATGTAGTTATATACATTTCAGTGTATTTACGAAGCAAGTTTCTTTTAATCTCTTGTAGCCAATGGTTAATTTATATCACCTAGGTCACATTTAGTGACATTTACTCTTTTTAAAGTTAGAGGCGAGTCAGGCAGACCAGTCTGAGTCATATGACAACCACCATTATGGGTTGGCATATGACTCAGACCCACGATGGAAACTATTTTATTTTTTCCTGACTAATAAAACACAACCACCACCACCTAGACCCACTTAGAGAGAATAATAATAATAATAATAATAATAATAATAATAATAATAATAATAATAATATAATTGTAATTTATTATTTATCTCCTGTAACTGCCTTAGTTAAAACATCATTTTTAAGTTTATTTAGGCACAGGTACACATAAGTACAATTATCATAGTGTAAATTACCCAGAATGACCCATAAAAGTCAGTCAAAGTGACTTATTTCCATTGGGGTCCTTGACCACTTCGGAGGCCATTCACAAAAAAAGTATTTCACATTTGTAAACCACTCAACAAGCATTTTATATTTGTACAGCCCCTCAACAAGCATAATGTATCGTGCAGACCATTAGTCCAACATTTGCTATCACCGGAGCTTCCT
This sequence comes from Cherax destructor, assembly GCA_009830355.1. Taxonomy (NCBI): domain Eukaryota; kingdom Metazoa; phylum Arthropoda; class Malacostraca; order Decapoda; family Parastacidae; genus Cherax; species Cherax destructor. The sequence goes on from WNWK01003698.1 coordinate 20,593, forward strand.
GGCAGCCAGTTCATGTTTACAAACTAGCCTGGAAAACAAATTAGTAACCACTATATGATTAATATCGAAGCCACTCAACAAGCACTATGTCCCCCTGCATAACACACTCCACCGGGCCATTCAACAAGCATTATGTCCTCTGTATAGAAAACTCTTCGGGGGCCACTCAGAAAGCATTATCCCCTCTACATAACACATTATTCTGGGCCACTCAACAAACATTATGTAATCCACATAACATATTCCTTGTAACCACTCAACAAGAACTATGTCCTTCCCATAACATATTCCACGGGGCCACTCAACAAGCAGTATGTCCTCCCATAACATTTTCCTAAGAGCCACTCAACAAGCACTATGTCCTCATAACATATTCCTCGGGGCCACTCAACAAGCACTATGTCCTCCCCATAACACAATCTTTGTTGCCACTCAACAAGCACAATGTCCTCCCCATAACATACTCCTCGGGGTCACTCAACAAGCATTATGTCGTCTTTGGGGCCACTCAAGAAGCATTATGCCCTCTGCATAACACGTTCTTCAGGGGCCACTCAAGCACTATGTCCTCCCATAACATATTCCTCGGGGCCACTCAGCAAGCACTATGTCCTCCGCATAAGACACTTCACGATGTTTGGAGTATTTCCTTCAATAATGTTGTGGCTTACCAACCAGTCAACCAACCAGCCAGTCAGTCAACCAACCAGTCAACCAGCCAACCAACCAGCCAGCCAGCCAGTCAGTCAACCAACCACCCAGCCAGTCAGCCAACCTGCATTTTATATTACTGCAAACCTTTTACAACTGTACTATGCTGTCGAGACCACTGAACGAACATTATAAGCGCTTGTAATTTCACTATTTTTCACAGTGGTTGTTCTGCTATATATATATATATATATATATATATATATATATATATATATATATATATATATATATATATATATATAAATAAAATGCCCTTGTTTCTTGAGCTACTCTTAGAGGGTATCAAACTCTCCTGAAAACTCAGTAATAACATATACTATTTCTAATTCCCTTAAAGAATAATTATTCATGCTCTAGCAGACCACTCCGAAACCATTATGCCTGAGGCCCACTCAACAAGCATTTAAGTCCCCCGAGGGGGGTCACTCAACAAGCATTACAATTCCAGGGAGGCCACTCAGTAAGTATTATGTACCTCCCTCTTGTCCAGAGTTAAGCCTAGTAAGCAGTTTATGCTCTGTATTGTGAAATATTCAAAGAACGCAAGTAGCTGTATATTCACATTATTATTATTATTATTATTATTATTATTATTATTATTATTATTATTATTATTAACCTTATATGGTCAATAATCGTGTTTGATCCGAGGAAGGAAGGGACGCAAGCATGACCACTCTCCTACGAATGTTCATGTGTAATAATAATAATGTAGCTGTAGAATTAGTAATAGAAGTAAACGTAGTAGTAGTAATAGTTTTCCATCTTTGAACTGCAAGAGTAACCAGCTGTGAGCTGCCACAGTAACCAGCTGTGAGTCTTAGTAATAAATAGCTATGAACTGTAGCAGTAACCAGCTGTGAGCTGTAGCAGTAACCAACTGTGACCTGCAGCAGTAACCAGCTGTTACCTCCGGCAACCTGCTGTGAGCACCAGCAACCTGCTGTGAGCACCAGCAACCAGCTGTGAGCACCAGCAACCAGCTGTGAGCACCAGCAACCTGCTGTGAGCACCAGCAACCAGCTGTGAGCACCAGCAACCTGCTGTGAGCACCAGCAACCAGCTGTGAGCACCAGCAACCAGCTGTGAGCTCCAGTAACAATCTGCCTCTCACCAGTATTGAAACCCTATGGACATGTCAAGTGTCATTTAGTTCCGCTCGTTGTCGCCGGCTATCGACGACAAAAGAACGATATCTGCATGTTTACGATACGGAGTCATTCGGTCAACGACAGATTCCCTTTTTTTTCTGCGTGTTTGTTTACATTGTTAATAACCAGCGTGTGTGAGGTTCCCTGATGGTGGGGGAAGGCATTCAGATTGGCGAGTCAGTCTCTGATTGGACTAAACCCTGTGATTCTGAACTACTGCCACTCGTAGTGATGGTAACACCGTTACTGTGACTGCTGTTACCACTACTAACTACTGCTACTACAGTTATTTCTACAGCTACTCCTGCTCTACTACTTGTATTACTACTACTATTACTACTACTGCTACTAACTACTACTACAATTACTTCTACACCTACTGCTACTCTATTACTACAACTTCTAGTATTACTACAACGACTACTACTACTGCCACTACTACTACTATTAGCCGGATCTAAGGGACGCAAAATAAATGTGTAACCAGTCTTTCTGTGATTAAACCATTTACGTACTAATGAAAGACGAGATAATTGTTGTTGCTCTCTCTCTCTCTCTCTCTCTCTCTCTCTCTCTCTCTCTCTCTCTCTCTCTCTCTCTCTCTCTCTCTCTCTCTCTCTCTCTCTCTCTCTCTCTCTCTCTCTCTCTCTCTCTCTCTCTCTCTCTCTCTCTCTCTCTCTCTCTCTCTCTCTCTCTCTCTCTCTCTCTCTCTCTCTCTCTCTCTCTCTCTCTCTCCCCCTCTCCCCACAACAAGGAAAAATACAAATGCCTTACAAAGCAGTCGTTCTACTGAAGCAAAAGCAATTGCACGATAATGATTACATTAATATTTAGTGTGGCAATAACTGCATCATTAAGGAGGGTTATTAGGACAGAGGCGGCACTGTGGTGGATGCAATAATTACACTGCCTCTCTGGCAGTAATGGCACAGTGTAGGGTTATTGCCTTTGTATCTATAATCAACTCATTGTGTTGATCCGGGACCACGTCTCGTCGCTGCTGCAATCAGTTGAGTTGCACTGCTCTACAGGATAGTTAATACATGCAACGTTGCACAGGTTAGTTAATACCGCATGGAGTTAGTTAATACTGTATGGAGTTAGTTAATACCGCATGGAGTTAGTTAATACTGTATGGAGTTAGTTGATACTGTATGGAGTTAGTTAATACTGTATGGAGTTAGTTAATACTGTATGGAGTTATTTAATACTTTATGGAGATAGTTAATACTGTATGGAGTTATTTAATACTATATGGAGTTAGTTAATACTGTATGGAGTTATTTAATACTATATGGAGTTAGTTAATACTATATGGAGTTAGTTAATACTGTATGGAGTTAGTTGATACTGTACGGAGTTAGTTAACACTACATGGAGTTAGTTAACACTGTATGGAGTTAGTTAATACTGTATGGAGTTAGTTAATACTCTTAGACATGGAGTTAGTTAATACTTTTTAGTTTCTGGATTAGTTAATACTGTATGGAGTTAGTTAACACTACATGGAGTTAGTTAACACTGTATGGAGTTAGTTAATACTGTATGGAGTTAGTTAATGCTGTATGGGGTTAACACTGTATGGATTTAGTTAACACTGTATGGAGTTAGTTAACACTGTATGGAATTAGTTAACACTGTATGGAGTTAGTTAATACTGTATGGAGTTAGTTAATGCTGTATGGGGTTAACACTGTATGGAGTTAGTTAACACTGTATGAACTTAGTTAACACTGTATGGAATTAGTTAACACTGTATGGAGTTAGTTAATACTGTATGGAGTTAGTTAACACTACATGGAGTTAGTTAACACTACATGGAGTTAGTTAACACTGCATGGAGTTAGTTAACACTGTGTTAACACTATGGAGTTAGTTAACACTGTGTTAACACTGTATGGAGTTAGTTAACACTGTGTTAACACTACATGGAGTTAGTTAACACTGTGTTAACACTGTATGGAGTTAGTTAACACTGTGTTAACACTGTATGGAGTTAGTTAACAATGTGTTAACACTGTATGGAGTTAGTTAACACTGTGTTAACACTGTATGGAGTTAGTTAACACTGTGTTAACACTGTATGGAGTTAGTTAACACTGTGTTAACACTGTATGGAGTTAGTTAACACTGTATATACCGTATAATGTGATGAGGCTGTACACAGTGAATAATGACCTTTAGGGTGAGACGGCAACTTGGTGCTGGTGAAGAGCTCCTGATCCTCGGAACTTGAGCTACGTTTCTTGGATTGCTCCTTGTTGTCTCCCACTCCTCAGCGTTGTGTGATCCCTACGGGCTTAGCGCTCATCCACGAACGCTGATTTCTGGCCTACTAGACGGTCGTGTTTCAGAAATGAAGGTAGCGTTGCCAGCAGTGATCTGTTGCGTTGCCAGCAGTGATCTGTTGCGTTGCCAGCAGTGGATTGTTGCGTTGCCAGGAATGTATGATGGCTCCAGGAATAGGCAGTTGTGTTCCCTGAATGCGTGTGTGATGATTCCAGTTCATGGCAGCTCCTAAATTGGAATGCTAATGCTTACATGGTGATGGCTGATGTTTCCAGGGGCCGTATGTTCGTTTCCAGCGGACCTGCCGGTACTGTTTACTGGAGTTTCCAGCGGACCTGCCGGTACTGTTTACTGGAGTTTCCAGCGGGGAAATAGATCTTCCATCTATTGCCCAACTGCTGTCGTATATATCAAAATCCGTTTTGATTATCGTGTTAGTCTCCCCTCCCTCCCCCGCCCCGTCCTCTTAATTTCCATGTTCGTTGCTGTGTTGAAACTGATCAGCTGGGTTGTGCTGGTCTGCAAGCTGCTAGCACAAACAGCCTAGTTGATCAGGCGGTCAACAGAAAAGTCTAGCGTTAGGCCCGGCTGCAACAGTAGAGGAACACACGAAAAAAGGGTCACAGGTGTATCACAGGTACACCTTTTTTTTTTGGTGGGAAAAAGGGCCGCGGGAGTAACCGTTCTGTCCGGGCTTTTAGCGGCCGGAGGATCGAACCTCCACAACTAGGTGGGATGAGTGACCCCAGATGGGTTTAGCGCCGCACTTAACTATAATGGAAACGCTGAACCTTGATTAACTCTCATCCCACAACATCCAAAGGAAAACTGGCCGATATTTCGGTCAATCCTGGACCACTATGAAAACTAATCGATCTTTCGGTGCGTCCTGGAAGTTGGCCGACGTTTCGAACACTCACCCATGATCTACCTCTCTGTCACAAACAACTCCACATATGAATGCATTTTGGCCTCTCTAATTACTTGTTCTTCCATAACATTTGCTCTCGTTATTTAGCATGGTAATAGAATTATACTTATTAATTGCTAATTATAATTACTAATTATTATTACGTGTTCAGTTCGATATCAGTGATTAGCGGATCATCAGCCGTGAAGAAGGCTAACAGATTCATCAAATATTTGTGATTTAACATTTAAAATACATGATTAAAAATATTATTATTATTATTATTATTATTATTATTATTATTATTATTAATGTTTTTGTTGTATTCTTTCGGAAACTTTGAAGGTTATACAACCTCTCGTGAATAAGGAGGCATTCAGGTTTGATCCAAGGATATATATATAGACATCCAGTTGAGGTTGACAGCTTACAGCTACTCATACTATGTGGGTTGATCGGAGGCAGAGTTGAGTGAGGTAGAATGCGATTATTAAAAAGGATTCAGTACTTCTTTTCATTAGCGCATTGGTGCGGAAGCCTGTCAGACATATATATATTTAAATACTTTTATATGTACTGGGAGGCTATGGAGTGTGTGTGTGTGTGTGTGTACTCACCTAGTTGTACTCACCTAGTTGTGGTTGCAGGGGTCGAGTCAAAGCTCCTGGCCCCGCCTCTTCACTGGCCGCTACTGGGTCACTCTCCCTGCGCCATGAGCTTTATCATACCTCTGCTTAAAGCTATGTATAGAGCCTGCCTCCACTACATCGCTTCCTAAACTATTCCACTTCCCGACAACTCTGTGACTGAAGAAATACTTCCTAACATCTCTGTGATTCATCTGAGTCTTCAACTTCCATCTGTGTCCCCTTGTTGTTGTGTCCCATCTCTGGAACATTCTGTCTCTGTCCACTTTGTCAATTCCTCTCAGTATCTTATATGTTGTTATCATGTCTCCCCTATCTCTCCTGTTCTCCAGTGTCGTCAGGTCGATTTCCCTTAACCTCCCTCGTAGGACATACCCTTAGCTCGGGACTAGTCTTGTTGCAAACCTTTGCACTTTCTCGAGCTTCTTCACATGCTTGGCTAGGTGTGGGTTCCAAACTGGTGCTGCATACTCCAATATGGGCCTAACGTACACAGTGTACAGGGTCCTGAACGATTCTTTATTAAGATGTCGGAATGCTGTTCTTAGGTTTGCTAGGCGCCCATATGCTGCAGCAGTTATTTGGTTGATGTGCGCCTCAGATGTGTCTGGTGTTATACTCACCCCAAGATCTTTTCCTTGATTGAGGTTTGCAGTCTCTGGCCCCTAGGCTGTACTCCGTCTGCGGTCTTCTTTGCCCTTCCCCAATCTTCATGACTTTGCACTTGGTGGGGTTGAACTCCAGGAGCCAGTTGCTGGACCAGGCTTGCAGGCTGTCCAGATCCCTTTGTAGTTCTGCCTGGTCCTCGTCCGATTGAATTCTTCTCATCAACTTCACATCATCTGCAAACAGGGACACTTCGGAGTCTATTCCTTCCGTCATGTCGTTCACAAATACCAGAAACAGCACTGGTCCCAGGACTGACCCCTGTGGAACCCGCTCGTCACCGGCGCCCACTCTGACACCTCGCCACGTACCATGACTCGCTGCTGTCTCCCTGACAGGTATTCTCTGATCCAATGTAGTGCCTTCCCTGTTACCCCTGCCTGGTCCTCCAGCTTCTGCACTAATCTCTTGTGTGGAACTGTGTCAAACGCCTTCTTACAATCCAAGAATATGCAATCTACCCACCCCTCTCTCTCTTGCCTTATCGCTGTCACCCTGTCGTAGAACTCCAGTAGGTTTGTGACACAGGATTTCCCGTCCCTGAAACCGTGTTGGCCGTCGTTGATAAGCTCATTCCTTTCTAGGTGCTCAACCACCCTTCTCCTGACTATCTTCTCCATGACCTTGCATACAATACATGTCAGTGACAGGTGTCCTAGAGGATACCTGTCTTCTTCCTAAGGGATATCTCTTTGCTACTTAAAAGGAGATTCCGCTGCTACTCGAAGCTTGTCAATCTGCTACTTGAATATCTATCTGCTACTTAGAGTATATATATCACACCTGCCTGAAGTATATCTCACACCTGCCCGAAGTATATCTCACAGCCGCCTGAAAAATATTTATCCCTTAACTGAAGGTTATCTCCTTAAAGGAACCAGGATAAGCAAATCATCCAGGGCTCCTAAAATATTCCACTGTAATAAGCTGATAACTGGAATCATCGTCACAGTCGTGTAACGCCCCGGTACCTGAAGATGGAACGCCCCGGTACCTGAAGATGGAACGCCCCGGTACCTGAAGATGGAAAGCCCCGGTACCTGAAGATGGAAAAACATTCTCTGGATTGGAAAGAAAGACTAGTTTTATAATCCTTCGTTATGAGAGGTGAAGACATTAAGTCTTTTCTCGCTCCGAGGATTGTTTTAAGATCCTTTCCCCCTCCCCTCTCCCCCCCACGAGTGGGACTCGAGCGAGGAGCAGCGAGTGCAGAAAATAATGTTGAAGGGAGGGGGGGGGGTCATGCAATATGCATGGTTATGCTAAATGGTCATAAGTACTGGAGTGGGGGGGTGGGGAGGTTTTAGCTTCATCTAAATTTCATTTTCATCTGAAGAGGCGACGGACTCGCTTCATTCCCCTTCTCTTCTCTCTCTCTCTCTCTCTCTCTCTCTCTCTCTCTCTCTCTCTCTCTCTCTCTCTCTCTCTCTCTCTCTCTCTCTATCTATCTTCCTCTCCCTTTCCCTCTTTTCCCCTCTGCCTCCCGTCTCTCTGGTAGTCAGGAAGGCCAGTCTCAGGGTACTACTTAAGTTTGGTTTTAATTTTCGCTGGCGGCGGCGTCTCAAGTTTTAATTCGCGCAAAATTTACAACAAGATGAGACGACCGAATTAATTTTTTAACACCTCGTCGTTTCCTTCAAATATTATGTTAAAGAGAGAAGGAGGAGGAGGAGGAAGAGGAGGAGGAGTAGACGGAGGAAGTGAGCTGAAAAGTTTGAATCTCAGGTGCTGAGAGTTCGACTCTTCATTAAAAACCAGAAGACCGAATGATCCTCGCTCCTGGTGGGAAATACTCAGTACTAGAGGAATGAGTCGAATATACCGTTCCTAATACTGGGGTGAGGGAGGGGGGAATATAAATACCCCAGGACCGTGCCCAATAATGGTGCCATGAGTGTTCCCACGTGCCCTGGAGCCTGCCCAAAACTGGTGCCATGAGTGTTTTCACGTGTCCTGGAGCCTGCCCAAAACTGGTGCCATGAGTGCTCCCACGTGCCCAGGAGCCTGCCCAATACATGCACTAGTGCCGTCGCAACTGCTAATTGAGTTGCACATTAGACAAGCATTATGAAGCAACCTGCAACCATTCACCGTCCCGCCCCAGCGACTCATTTTGCAACTTGCCAGGACTAGAGCATTGCAGAGGCAAGGAAGGAAGGAAGGAAGGGAAAGAAACGGGGAAGGAAATAGGAGGGAAAGAAGGAGGAAGGAAGAAAGTGTGTAGACGGGAAACGATAAAGAAGGTCGAAGGAAGAGGGCGAATGATGTAAGGGAGGAAATGAGGAAGAGAAGAGAGGAGGAGGGAGGAAAGAAGAAAAAGAGAAAGGGAAAGAGGAAATAGATGGATGAAGGTAAATGAGGGTGGCAGGAAATGAGAAAAGAGACGAGAGAAAAAGGAAGGAAGGACTTGTAACGGAGAGAGGAGGACAGCAATCTCCCTCGACAATGACACTTTTAAGCACGACTCAAGATATTTACCGAGGCGTGTCTCGTCATATGTCTTGAACTCTGCAATAAGTGTCTGTCTACATACTGTAGGAATCACCACACCAGTTCTCCAGTCAGGATCTGTAGCTCAAAAGAGAACCTTTGGGTTCCAGCAAGGGTTCTCAGACTCCGGGGCGGCTGTCTCAGATTTCAGGAGGACGAGGAGGCGACGGAGCGGCTCTCAGAGATTTCAGGGATAGGAGTTCATTGGGAAATGCTGACGAGAAAGACTGGTATGAGCTGAGGGAAGAGGAGGTGAGGATATGTATTTACGCTGAAAGACAAAAAATATCTTCCTGGCCACCTTTAACTTCGAAGTTAAGATTTGATGTCTTAACTTTCCTCAACGATGCAAGGAAGGTATACAACCATCATTAGTGACCATGATGCAATTCGAATAATCATTAATGAGCTTTAGTTGTGGAAGAAATATATATATATATATATATATATATATATATATATATATATATATATATATATATATATAAGAAGTACTCGTCTTAAAGGATCAAATTCTCATTGATGACATTAAAAGAGAGGTAGAGCTTAACCTTCAAGCTTGGGAACAGAAGTTCTGTTAAGTTTTTCCTTATCTAAATCAATCCAATTTCTAATTCAGATATGCCAGGAATCCTTTTTATAATCCAGTCGATTGTCTCCCTAAAGGCTTGCAAGAGCACATTCTTGAATTTAAGGTTATGTGGTAAGGGATGACCTTGTGGATGGAGGTTATGTGGTAAGGGATGACCTTGTGGATGGAGGTTATGTGGTAAGGGATGACCTTGTGGATGGAGGTTATGTGGTAAGGGATGACCTTATGGATGGAGGTGTTTGCGGCGAAGCTCTAACCAGTGAACGAGAATGCCAGTCAGACAGAATTTCAGCACTTCATGTAGTTATGAAATTGTCATAACTGTGAGATAGAATTCCGAGCTGTGGACAGAATCACACCGAAGCAGCCAAACAAGGTTCAGGTGGAGAGAGATCTCTGATGTCCGCTCATCCAGACATCACCACATACAACCAGACTTGGATGTGACAAGAGCCAGAATCATCCATCTCTTGAAAAGTACTTTTCTATAATACATTTTAACTTTCTTGTGGTGACGTTGCACAAGAAATATTCACTTGTGAATGAAGAATTGTAAATGAAATATGTCTGTAAATATAATATGCCTGTTATTTTTTGCGATAATAAATAGAGCCAATATAAACTTTTAATTAGTACTAACATGATTGTCTTACCTTTAAATATTTATGCTTTACTATTCTCAACAGTTGGTTGCAAACTGAATATTCAATGAAACCCTCAATTCAAGATGTGTTTCAATTCAAGATTAAGTCATAATAACCGACTGTCAATGAATAGACATAAAAAAAATGGTCGGAGACTCGAACCGTGGTAGAGCGCTGGACCTGCTACCATCCAAGATGCCTTTGTTTACTTCTTATACGCGAATCACATTAAATAAAGTTGATAATATTCAGTAAAATTGGACATCAGGGGCGGAGGCGATGGCTCTGATTGGCTCGTTAGGGAAGGCGAAGACTCAGAAAGTTTGAGAACCACTACGTTACTGGAGGGTAGTGGAAACTTGTTACGTTACTGGAGGGTAGTGGAAACTTGTTACGTTACTGGAGGGTAGTGGAAACTTGTTAGACTACATCATGGAAGCAGGAAGTCTTTCCAATACACGATTATTAAGTTAGAAAAAAAGTAGGAATGAGAGGAAGACACGCAGGAGGAGGAGGAAGAAGACAGTGAGGAGGAGGAGGAGGAGGAGGAGGAGGAGGAGGAAGACAGTGAGGAGGAGGAGGGGAGGAGGAGGAGGAGGAGGAGGATGAGGAAGAAGAGGAGTTTGATGCAATATCCAGACTTGTAAGCCACTTTGGGACGAGAGTATACGCTCGTGGGTTAGGAAGGACCAGGAGGAAGAGGAGGGGAAGAAGAGAATGGAGTACGAAGAGGGCGAAATTGGAAGAAGAGGAAAGAGGAAGAGTGGAGGAACTATGTAGCGGCGTGAATCACTGTCTCTCTGATTGTCTGTTTTGTTTGTGTATGTGATCTGAACTTGTGATTGGTGGCTGGAAAGGAAGTTCCCTTCCAGGAATTATTACAGATAAATGTTACTCTTTTTTTTCCCCCAGTCATTAGCGTTCCCTAGATCGAGAGCTTTGCTTATCCAGTCAACACAGATTTCCCTCTACTACTTGATTTTTTTCCCCATTTAGACAGATTTTCCCCACTGATTTCCCCGCCACTCAGGTCTTCGTAGATTCTTGAGTTTCCTTCACCTATAGATTTTCCTTTCGTTGATAATAAATCCTGTACATATTTCCCATTCGTTCTTGATTTTCCTCACCGCTACCATTACCATCGCCGCCACCACCACTACTACCACTACCGCCACCGCCACCACCACTACTACCACTACCACCACCGCCGCCACCACCACCACCAAAACCACCAGCACCACCACCACTACCACCACCACCACCACCATCACCACCACTACTACCACCACTACTACCACTACCACCATCGTAACCACCACCACCACCACTACTACCACTACCACCACCATCAACAACAACAGCACTAACTCCATCATGTAAGTTTGGTCAAAAATACTTGCAAGATGATTGATTGTTGGTTGTGTCTAGACGTGACTTACATCTGTTTCTCAGACATGTCCCCCACAACCCCTCTTCCTCCTCCTCCTCCTCCTCCTCCTCCTCCTCCTCCTCCTCCTCCTCTTCCTCTTCCTCCTCCTCCTCCTTCGTTCATCTTCTGCAGTCACTTCTTAAATATATTAAATATATTCCATTTTATGTCGTTTTCCACAAGAAGCAAATAATATATCTCTGCATTGCAAGTTAATTTTACAAACGTAAGTTTATCTTATTTAACATTGCAATGTTATTTTACAAACGTATTTAACACTATCTTACTATCGTATTTAACATGTTAAAATATCTTGAAGTTTGGATCAGAGGAGTCAATGTCGTGAACATTTTGATCAAGTTTTTCTTTTTAAGATATTTTCCCAAAAGAAAACATCAACATATCTTTAATAGGTGTTGGAATATTTTTTTTCTTCCTCCGGAATTTCAGTCCGATAACTTGAGAACACCTCTTCCGATTGGTTTCAAACAGTTCTTCAGGTTGATGTATCTTAGAGACGGAGATCTGTTATCGGGCAGTGTAGGCGCCGTGGTTTACCTGCGATAACAGGAGAATGTTTAGTGATAACTGGTTTAATTTTTGCGACGCCGTTGCGTCTAACTTAAAGACTAAGTAAAGATGTTTCAAAAATTGACCCAATTTTAAAGCAGTATATATTTCAAATCGGGTCCATCTTTTTAAAACACCCTATCCAGTCATGGACTTTCTAGGTGCAAATTTAGATGTTTTTTTTTTCCACGTAATTTAAAAAACGGGGTCATAGATGAAAGCTAAAAAGACAAATGAGCCACATGGATTTTCGGAAATACTTTGTAATTCAGTCTGAGGGATGTAACAGAGTGGGTAGTGAGCAGGACGGAACTGTGGTGCCAGTGAACCTCAATGTTGAACTATGTAAATGTAATATTACGAGGTCAGTGAGACCTGGGACCAATAATGCAGGAGATTGTACTGTAAGTTTTGCTGAGACTTGACCCACGTAAATAAAACTCAATGAGTACACAAATCTCTCTCTCTCTCTCTCTCTCTCTCTCTCTCTCTCTCTCTCTCTCTCTCTCTCTCTCTTTCCTAGACTTGGCAAGGAGAGGTCATGTATAAAGGGAGAAAACAAGGTCAGTATGTCTGACTTGGGTGAGTAAAGAGGAAGGTTTAGGGTGAGGGTGACTGGTTGTGGGGGGGGGGTGATTGGGTGAGGGTGACTAGGTGGGGGCTTTCAGCACTTCTGCCCACTAACAAGAAGTTATGACTCCCTTCCCTGAATGGAAGGGGTAGGTGGAGGGATAGGAGGAGGGGAGTGGAGGGGTTGATAGAGGGGTAGGGGAGGGTGGGTTAATACTTATGGAGGCGTGGTGATGTATGTACTCACCTAGTTGTGGCTGCAGGGGTCGATTCATAGCTCCTGGCCCCGCCTCTTCACTGGCCACTACTCGGTCACTCTACCCGCTCCATGAGCTTTATCATACCTCTCCTTAAAGCTATGTATGGATCCTGCCTCCATTACATCACTTCGCAGACTATTCCACTTCCTGACCACTCTGTGACTGAAGAAATACTTCCTAACATCCGTGTGGTTCATCTGAGTCTTCAACTTCCAACTGTGACCCCTTGTTGTTGTGTCCCATCTCTGGAACATCCTGTCTCTGTCCACCTTGTCAATTCATCTCATATCCTCCCTATCTCTCCTGTCTTCCAGTGTCGTCATGTCGTTTTCCCTTAACCTCTTCTCGTAGGACATACCCTTCAGCTCCGGGACTAGTCTTGTTGGAAACTTTTGCACTTTCTCTAGTTTCCTTACATGCTTGGCTAGGTGAGGGTTCCAAACTGGCGCTGCATACTCCAGTATAGGCCTAACGTACACACTGTACAGGGTCCTGAATGACTCCTTATTAAGATGTCGGAATGCTGTTCTTAAGTTTGCCAGGCGCCCGTATGCTGCAGCAGTTATTTGGTTGATGTGCGCCTCACGAGATGTGCCTGGTGTTATACTCACCCCAAGATCCTTTTCCTTGAGTGAGGTTTGTAGGCTCTGGCCCCCTAGACTGTACTCCGTCTGTGGTCTTCTTTGCCCTTTCCCAGTCTTCATGACTTTGCACTTGGTCGGGTTGAACTCCAGGAGCCAGTTGCTGGACCAGGCTTGCAGCCTGTCCAGATCCCTCTGTAGTTCTGCCTCGTGTGTGTGTGTATGTTATGTGTGCGTGTGTGTGTTTATATATGTGTGTGTGTATGTGTGTGTATATGTGTGTATGTGTGTATATGTGTGTGGATATGTGTTTATGTGTGTGTCAAAACATCAGTAAAGCCTCTCCACCAGCCTCATTAGCAGTGCCACATTCCTCACTCTCGCTCCATTAACTGGCAAAATCTTGCACAAGAAAACTTCTCTCTTCATTCACCCGCCATGACGATCAACATTAACAAGAAAATGTGCATTAGCTTTCTTTTCCCCTTTCTTTTGTACGTCCAAAATCAGCCTTATTTTTTTATTTCACTTACTTAAGAATTATTGCATTCCGTTTTCTCTATATATATATATATATATATATATATATATATATATATATATATATATATATATATATATATATATATATATATACACTCTAGTACATTGCACCACTGTCACTTCTCTAGTACGTGGCACCATTTTTTCGTTTATATTCTCCCACGAAGCACTAAACCCGAGGGTGTTATTCAGGAAGAGGTGGAGACTCGATCCTCCGTCCACTAAACTCTTGCAGTTCAGCTTATAATCAAACACTGAGAGTGGTTACTGCAGTTTAAATGTCTGAAGCTTAATCCTACCTCCCTCCAGGGCTCTTGATCCAAGGAACCGTAGCTACCCTTCTATTTCCTCGGATCAAAAATCATTATTCTCCAATTCCTTAGACTCTGCATTTCTCTTATTTTCATTGTTTCTATTTTTCAGAAGTACCTTTGTGTTTTTGTACGGTCGCGTCGTCTCTCTGCGCCGCATTAATTCTCCACAGACACGGATGTGAGACACGCAAGTGAGCCGCTGACGGCATCTTCCGTGGCGGGTCACGTGCCGTCACCATCTTACTCACGGTTGACGGGAAGGGGAACAGCTGGGACCCTTGACGAATTATTCATAAGAAGAGGCTGTGCCTGGCTTGGTGTGTGTTGTGCCTGGCTTGGTGTGTGTGTTGTGACTGGCTTGGTGTGTGTTGTGCCTGGCTTGGTGTGTGTTGTGCCTGGCTTGGTGTGTGTGTTGTGACTGGCTTGGTGTGTGTTGTGCCTGGCTTGGTGTGTGTTGTGCCTCTTGGTGTGTGTGTTGTGACTGGTTGGTGTGTGTTGTGCCTGGCTTGGTGTGTGTTGTGCCTGGCTTGGTGTGTGTGTTGTGACTGGCTTGGGTGTGTGTTGTGACTGGCTTGGTGTGTGTTGTGCCTGGCTTGGTGTGTGTTGTGCCTGGCTTGGTGGTGTGTGTTGTGCCTGGCTTGGTGTGTTGTGCCTGGCTTGGTGTGTGTTGTGCCTGGCTTGGTGTGTGTTGTGCCTGACTTGGTGTGTGTTGTGCCTGGCTTGGTGTGTGTTGTGCCTGACTTGGTGTGTGTTGTGCCTGGCTTGGTGTGTGTGTGTTGTGCCTGGCTTGGTGTGTGTGTGTTGTGCCTGACTTGGTGTGTGTTGTGCCTGGCTTGGTGTGTGTTGTGCCTGACTTGGTGTGGTTGTGCCTGGCTTGGTGTGTGTTGTGCCTGGCTTGGTGTGTGTTGTGCCTGGGCTTGGTGTGTGTTGTGCCTGGCTTGTGTGTGTTGTGCCTGACTTGGTGTGTGTTGTGCCTGGCTTGGTGTGTGTTGTGCCTGACTGGTGTGTGTTGTGCCTGGCTTGGTGTGTTGTGCCTGACTTGGTGTGTGTGTGCCTGGTTGGTGTGTATGTGTTGTGACTGGCTTGGTGTGTGTTGTGCTTGGCTTGGTGTGTGTGTGTGTGTGTGTTGTGACTGGCTTGGTGTGTGTTGTGACTGGCTTGGTGTGTGTTGTGCCTGGCTTGGTGTGTGTTGTGCGTGGCTTGGTGTGTGTTGTGCCTGGCTTGGTGTGTGTGTTGTGCCTGGCTTGTGTGTGTTGTGACTGGCTTGGTGTGTGTTGCCTGACTTGGTGTGTGTTGTGCTTGGCTTGGTGTGTGTGTGTGTGTGTTGTGCCTGGCTTGGTGTGTGTGTGTGTGTGTTGTGCCTGGCTTGGTGTGTGTTGTGCCTGACTTGGTGTGTGTTGTGCTTGGCTTGGTGTGTGTGTGTGTGTGTTGTGCCTGGCTTGGTGTGTGTGTTGTGACTGGCTTGGTGTGTGTGTTGTGACTGGCTTGGTGTGTGTTGTGCCTGGCTTGGTGTGTGTTGTGCCTGGCTTGGTGTATGTTGTGCCTGGCTTGGTGTGTGTTGTGCCTGGCTTGGTGTGTGTGTTGTGACTGGCTTGGTGTGTGTTGTGCCTGGCTTGGTGTGTGTGTTGTGCCTGGCTTGGTGTGTGTTGTGCCTGGCTTGGTGTATGTTGTGCCTGGCTTGGTGTGTGTTGTGCTTGGCTTGGTGTGTGTGTTGTGCCAGGCTTGGTGTGTGTGTGTTGTGCCTGGCTTGGTGTATGTTGTGCCTGGCTTGGTGTGTGTGTTGTGCCAGGCTTGGTGTGTTGTGTTGTGCTGGCTTGGTGTGTGTGTGTTGTGCTTGGCTTGGTGTGTGTGAGTTGTGCCTGGCTTGGTGTGTGTTGTGCCTGGCTTGGTGTGTGTGCTGTGGCTGGCTTGGTGTGTGTGCTGTGGCTGGCTTGGTGTGTGTACTGTACCTGGCTTGGTGTGTGTACTGTAACTGGCCTGGTGTGAGTACTGTACCTGGCCTGGTGTGTGTACTGTACCTGGCCTGGTGTGAGCACTGTAACTGGCTTGGTGTGTGTACTGTAACTGGCCTGGTGTGAGTACTGTACCTGGCCTGGTGTGAGTACTGTACCTGGCCTGGTGTGTGTACTGTACCTGGCCTGGTGTGAGCACTGTAACTGGCCTGGTGTGTGTACTGTACCTGGCTTGGAGTGTGTGGTGTACCTGGCCTGGTGTGTGTGGTGTACCTGGCTTGGAGTGTGTGGTGTACCTGGCCTGGTGTGTGTGGTGTACCTGGCTTGGAGTGTGTGGTGTACCTGGCTTGGAGTGTGTGGTGTACCTGGCCTGGTGTGCGTGGAGTACCTGGCCTGGTGTGCGTGGCGTACCTGGCCTGGTGTGCGTGGCGTACCTGGCCAGGTGTGTGTACTATACCTGGCCTTATGTGTGTACTGTACCTGGCCTGGTGTGTGTAATATACCTGGCCTTATGTGTGTACTGTACCTGGCCTGGAGTGCGTGGTGTACCTGGCCTGGGGTCGATTCACAGCTCCTGTGTGTAACTACGAACAACCAACCAATGCACAACAACTACGGTAGGAGACCATTGGGGATGGGTAGGGAGGGAATAATGTTGTTGCAAGTTGTCCACGTTGCGATCGCGTCTTCAGGAGCAACGCATGGAATGGAAAAGGAATTTCAGTGAGAGTCTAGACAGAAGCGTGTGGAAATTCCTACATTTGGCTATGATTGCACCAAAATTTAATTAGCAATCTCGTAACTCACTACATAATTGTCCTTTCATTAACTTAACACACTTGTATATTTTGGAAGGAGTGGCATATATAAATGAATCAACCCTTGATGTCTCTTGTGAATACAAGAACAAATTTTGATATTTAATTTCAAGAGTAATTGAACGCAAAATCTGAATTACTGGGCAGCTTGAAGTCCCTTCAATTGTATTCCCTGTAACGTAGGCGAGAAAGGTATGTAATAATACGCACCTGGAAAAATCCTGGAGGGACTGGTTCCAAACCTGAACATCGAAATCACTCCGTATGACAACAATACATTTGGCTAACTGCGCAAAATACCTCCACTAAAAACCTGGACGCGACTATTATACTAAGAACTAGATGAATCACGAAATCGTAATGATACGATTGCAAACAAAGTGTATAAATATGCCTAGTTGGATGAATCTTGTTGAAGCCATCTGGCCCAGTGGCTAACGCGTCGGTCTGGAGTTTTACGACTCTCTAACCGCGGGTTCAAGCCCCACCCGTGGTATGGTTTGAACTATATGAATGTCAGAGGTTCCCGACTCTTCAACACCCTCCCTCCACGCAAATGGGCAGTTGCTAAGAAACTTTTGTCTTCAAGAGGGAACTGGACAAGTTTCTCAAATCAGTGCCTGACGAGCCGGGCTGTGCGGCCAGCAGTAACAACCTGGTTAATCATAAAATTTCTTCAGGTATCCTTCAGCAATGCAAAAGAGATTTCAGCGATATTTCAGCACATTAAGAACTATAATAATATCAACCGGGGTAACTCACTATGCAAACAACAACTCGCATGTGTAAGTTCGAAAATCCTTAAGGGTCACGTAAGTTCCAGTCTTCTAATAACATGTTTATTTTTCCACTATAATCTACCTTGTCCATAATTATTATCGCATTTGCTTTGTCTGTTTCGTAAGGTGAAGTCCAGGATCTTTCCTTAATTCATGGTATAACTTAACAAATCTTTGATGACGATTGTTGTTGTATATGTATATCTACAATATGTATATCTACAATATTGTATATCTGGGCGTCAACATGACGTCCAGATATACAATACTTATCCTCTGTTTATTTTCTGGCAGCCAGATACATTATGGTCTCCCTGCCTGCATCTCCCGCACGATTGTTGAGGGAGGATATCCCGTGCCGGATATATTTCAGTCAAGTAACAGCGCTGTAGAGCTGGGATGTGAGCGTCTGCCAGACTCTTTATAACACCCTTCACACTGCTGAGACCGAGTTAATAATGGTGCATGTATAGCAGCTATAAACTGGGCTGCGGGAGGAGTGCGAAGGAGACATTGTACATAAGGAACGTCTTGCTGTAAGCAAACATCTTCTCACACAGCCTCCCTAGACAGCTTTGAGTGCGGGATCCTTCGGGAGCATGACAACACCACTGACTCAGTGGTGGTGCGTGGATACAGTGGAGCTGCGTGGATACAGTGGAGCTGGAGACAAGTTTTTCTCATCCACGCCTTCAAGGCACTAGTAGACTTAGCTGCTGTGTAGGGCTACAGGGTAGCCTGCTAGGGCGGGTTAGCTGTCAGTAGGATGAGCGTAGTTCAACGATGGATTCCACACCCCATCGTCGTGAAGTGTAGCTCATAGAGGAACAATGAAATTGCCGCCGATGAACAGAAAATACACATTTTTTGCCTCCCCCCCCCCTCCCATCAAATGTTGACGTCCTAGGCAGCCGCCTAATTCGTCTAATGGGTTGCTCCGGCCCTACCCTATTGCTTTTCAACCGGGATGACTCGCCACCCTGGGGTGACCCATTGAAGGTGAGGGGAGACCTGGCTGGCTGGGGTGACCCATTGAAGGTGAGGGGAGACCTGGCTGGCTGGGGTGACCCAGCCCAGTACGGTGACATAGTAGAAGTGTTGTATACCTGTTTCAACTGCTCTTCTCTATGTCTATCTTCCTACGTAGGCAAGAATAAACTCGGTGCTCAATGAAAGAAAACATTGTAGTAAGACGCTGTGATGCCCCGCGGAGAGGACAAGCCCTTGTTGGTTGCGTCGTGCAAGACAGCGCACATCTGTGATGCCCCGCGGAGAGGACAAGCCCTTGTTGGTTGTGTCGTGCAAGATAGCGCACATCTGTGATGCCCCGCGGAGAGGACAAGCCCTTGTTGGTTGCGTCGTGCAAGATAACGCACATCTTGATGCCTCGCGGAGAGGACAAGCCCTTGTTGGTTGCGTCGTGCAAGATAGCGCACATCTGCGATGCCCCGCGGAGAGGACAAGCCCTTGTTGGTTGCGTCGTGCAAGATAGCGCACATCTGTGATGCCCCGCGGAGAGGACAAGCCCTTGTTGGTTGTGTCGTGCAAGATAGCGCACATCTGTGATGCCTCGCGGAGAGGACAAGCCCTTGTTGGTTGCGTCGTGCAAGATAATGCACATCTGTGATACCTCGCGGAGAGGACAAGCCCTTGTTGGTTGCGTCGTGCAAGATAGCGCACATCTGTGATGCCCGCGGAGAGGACAAGCCCTTGTTGGTTGTGTCGTGCAAGATAGCGCACATCTGTGATGCCTCGCGGAGAGGACAAGCCCTTGTTGGTTGCGTCGTGCAAGATAACGCACATCTGTGATGCCTCGCGGAGAGGACAAGCCCTTGTTGGTTGCGTCGTGCAAGATAGCGCACATCTGTGATGCCTCGCGGAGAGGACAAGCCCTTGTTGGTTGTGTCGTGCAAGATAGCGCACATCTGTGATGCCTCGCGGGGAGGACAAGCCCTTGTTGGTTGCGTCGTGCAAGATAGCGCACATCTGTGATGCCTCGCGGAAAGGACAAGCCCTTGTTGGTTGCGTCGTGCAAGATAACGCACATCTCTGATGCCTCGCGGAGAGGACAAGCCCTTGTTGGTTGCGTCGTGCAAGATAGCGCACATCTGTGACGCCCCGCGGAGAGGACAAGCCCTTGTTGGTTGCGTCGTGCAAGATAGCGCACATCTGTGACGCCTCGCGGAGAGGACAAGCCCTTGTTGGTTGCGTCGTGCAAGATAGCGCACATCTGTGATGCCTCGCGGAGAGGACAAGCCCTTGTTGGTTGCGTCGTGCAAGATAGCGCACATCTGTGATGCCCGCGGAGAGGACAAGCCCTTGTTGGTTGCGTCGTGCAAGATAACGCACATCTGTGATGCCCGGAGAGGACAAGCCCTTGTTGGTTGCGTCGTGCAAGATAGCGCACATCTGTGATGCCTCGCGGAGAGGACAAGCCCTTGTTGGTTGCGTCGTGCAAGATAGCGCACATCTGTGATGCCTCGCTTGAGGACAAGCCCTTGTTGGTTCGTCGTGCAAGATAGCGCACATCTGTGACGCCCGCGGAGAGGACAAGCCCTTGTTGGTTGCGTCGTGCAAGATAGCGCACATCTGTGATGCCTCGCGGAGAGGACAAGCCCTTGTTGGTTGTGTCGTGCAAGATAGCGCACATCTGTGATGCCCCGCGGAGAGGACAAGCCCTTGTTGGTTGCGTCGTGCAAGATAGCGCACATCTGTGATGCCTCGCGGAGAGGACAAGCCCTTGTTGGTTGCGTCGTGCAAGATAACGCACATCTGTGACGCCTCGTGGAGAGGACAAGCCCTTGTTGGTTGCGTCAGTGCAAGATAGCGCACATCTGTGATGCCTCGCGGAGAGGACAAGCCCTTGTTGGTTGGTCTGTGCAAGATAGCGCACATCTGTGATGCCCGTGGAGAGGACAAGCCCTTGTTGGTTGCTCGGCAAGATACGCACATCTGTGATGCCTCGCGGAGAGGACAAGCCCTTGTTGGTTGGTCGCAAGATAGCGCACATCTGTGATGCCCGGAGAGGACAAGCCCTTGTTGGTTGCGTCGTGCAAGATAGCGCACATCTGTGATGCCTCGCGGAGAGGACAAGCCCTTGTTGGTTGCGTCGTGCAAGATAGCGCACATCTTGATGCCTCGCGGAGAGGACAAGCCCTTGTTGGTTGTGTCTGCAAGATAGCGCACATCTGTGATGCCTCGCGGAGAGGACAAGCCCTTGTTGGTTGTGCGTGCAAGATAGCGCACATCTGTGATGCCTCGCGGAGAGGACAAGCCCTTGTTGGTTGCGCGTGCAAGATAGCGCACATCTGATGCCCGCGGAGAGGACAAGCCCTTGTTGGTTGCGTCGTGCAAGATAGCGCACATCTGTGATGCCCGGAGAGGACAAGCCTTGTTGGTTGCGTCGTGCAAGATAGCGCACATCTTGATGCTCGCGAGAGGACAAGCCCTTGTTGGTTGCGTCGTGCAAGATAGCGCACATCTGTGAGCCCGCGGAGAGGACAAGCCCTTGTTGGTTGCGTCGTGCAAGATAGCGCACATCTGTGATGCCTCGCGGAGAGGACAAGCCCTTGTTGGTTGCGTCGTGCAAGATAGCGCACATCTGTGATGCCCCGGAGAGGACAAGCCCTTGTTGGTTGCGTCGTGCAAGATAGCGCACATCTGTGATGCCTCGCGGAGAGGACAAGCCCTTGTTGGTTGCGCTGCAAGATAGGCACATCTGTGATGCCCGCGAGAGGACAAGCCCTTGTTGGTTGCGTCGTGCAAGATAGCGCACATCTGTGATGCTCGCGGAGAGGACAAGCCCTTGTTGGTTGGTCGTGCAAGATAACGCACATCTGTGAGCTCGGAGAGGACAAGCCCTTGTTGGTTGCGTCTGCAAGATAGCGCACATCTGTGATGCCTCGCGGAGAGGACAAGCCCTTGTTGGTTGGTCGTGCAAGATAGCGCACATCTGTGACCCTGGGAGAGGACAAGCCCTTGTTGGTTGGTCGTGCAAGATAGCGCACATCTGTGATGCCCGCGGAGAGGACAAGCCCTTGTTGGTTGGTCGTGCAAGATAGCGCACATCTGTGATGCCTCGGGAGAGGACAAGCCCTTGTTGGTTGCGTCGTGCAAGATACGCACATCTGTGATGCCTCGGAGAGGACAAGCCCTTGTTGGTTCGTCTGCAAGATACGCACATCTGTGATGCCCGCGGAGAGGACAAGCCCTTGTTGGTTGTGTCGGCAAGATAGCACATCTGTGATGCCTCGGGAAGGACAAGCCCTTGTTGGTTGCGTCGTGCAAGATAACGCACATCTGTGATGCCTCGCGGAAGGACAAGCCCTTGTTGGTTGCTGTCAAGAAGCGCACATCTGTGATGCTCGCGGAGAGACAAGCCCTTGTTGGTTGGTCGTGCAAGATAGCGCACATCTGTGATGCCTCGCGGAGGACAAGCCCTTGTTGGTTGCGTGCAAGATAGCGACATCTGTGATGCCTCGCGGAGAGGACAAGCCCTTGTTGGTTGCGTCGTGCAAGATAACGCACATCTGTGATGCCTCGCGGAGAGGACAAGCCCTTGTTGGTTGCGTCGTGCAAGATAGCGCACATCTGTGAGCCCCGGAGAGGACAAGCCCTTGTTGGTTGCGTCTGCAAGATAGCGCACATCTGTGATGCCCGGAGAGGACAAGCCCTTGTTGGTTGCGTCGTGCAAGATAGCGCACATCTGTGATGCCGAGGACAACCTGTTTGCGGAGATACGCACATCTGGATGCCGGGAGACAAGCCCTTGTTGGTTGGCGTGCAAGATAACGCACATCTGTGATGCCTCGCGGAGAGGACAAGCCCTTGTTGGTTGCTCGTGCAAGATAGCGCACATCTGTGATGCCCCGGAGAGGACAAGCCCTTGTTGGTTGGTCGTGCAAGATAGCGCACATCGTGATGCCCCGGAAGGACAAGCCCTTGTTGGTTGCGTCGTGCAAGATACGCACATCTGTGATGCCCGCGGAGGACAAGCCCTTGTTGGTTGCGTGTGCAAGATACGACATCTGTGATGCCTCGCGGAGAGGACAAGCCCTTGTTGGTTGTCGTGCAAGATAGCGCACATCTGTGATGCCTCGGAGGACAAGCCCTTGTTGGTTGCGTCGTGCAAGATAGCGCACATCTGTGATGCCCGGGAGAGGACAAGCCTTGTTGGTTGCGTCGGAAGATACGCACATCTGTGATGCCTCGCGAGAGACAAGCCCTTGTTGTTGCGCTAAGATAGCGCACATCTGTGATGCCCGCGGAGAGGACAAGCCCTTGTTGGTTGTGTCGTGCAAGATAGCGCCATCGTGATGCTCGTGAGAGGACAAGCCCTGTTGGTTGCGGGAGAGGACATCTTGATGCTCGCGGAGGACAGCTTGTTGGTTGCGTCGTGCAAGATAGCGCACATCTGTGATGCCCGCGGAGAGGACAAGCCCTTGTTGGTTGTGTCGTGCAAGATAGCGCACATCTGTGATGCCTCGGGAGAGGACAAGCCCTTGTTGGTTGCGTCGTGCAAGATAGCGCACATCTGTGATGCCCTGCGGAGAGGACAAGCCCTTGTTGGTTGTGTCGTGCAAGATAGCGCACATCTGTGACGCCCTGGAGAGGACAAGCCCTTGTTGGTTGCGTCGTGCAAGATAGCGCACATCTGTGATGCCTCGCGAGAGGACAAGCCCTTGTTGGTTGCGTCTGCAAGATAGCGCACATCTGTGAGCCTCGCGGAGAGGACAAGCCCTTGTTGGTTGCGTCGTGCAAGATAGCGCACATCTGTGATGCCTCCGAGAGGACAAGCCCTTGTTGGTTGTGTCGTGCAAGATAGCCACATCTGTGATGCCCTCGGAGAGGACAAGCCCTTGTTGGTTGCGTCGTGCAAGATAGCGCACATCTGTGATGCCTCGCGAAGGACAAGCCCTTGTTGGTTGCGCGTGCAAGATAGCGCACATCTGTGATGCCTCGCGGAGAGGACAAGCCCTTGTTGGTTGTTCTGCAAGATACGCACATCTTGATGCCTCGGGAGAGACAAGCCTGTTGGTTGGTCGTGCAAGATAGCGCACATCTTGAGCCCGGAGACAAGCCCTTTGGTTGTCGTCAAGTACCACATCTGTACGCCTCTAAAAGCCTGTGGTGCTCTGTGCAGATGTCAATCTGATGCCTCGCAGAGAGGACATAGCTCCTTGGAGCGTGTGCGATCCACATCTGGATCCTCGGAAAGTGTTTCTCAAATACATCGCACATCTTTGCTCTTTCAGAGATCTCTCTTGTTTTTCTTCAAGATACCACATCTTGATGTCCTGAAATTGGCTCCTAACACCTTTGTTTCCTTTCCTAGCTCCATCCTTAGCTAATTGCTCTCATCACTCTCCTCTTCTCGTCGTCCCTCTCATGCTCACTCCTCTCAAATACGCACTCTTTAAGCAATTTCTCTGTTCTCTCTCTGTCCCCTAGATGCTCCTTTGTCTCCTGCTCCTCCCACCTATCCTCTCCTCCTCATCATTCCTCCTCTCTCCTCCTCTTCCCTCTCCCTCTCCTCTCGGCTTCCCACCTCCTTCTCTGTATCCTCCCCACTCTCCATCATCTCCTCTCTCACAACACCCATCCCTCTTCATCCCACCTTCACCCCTTCCCTCCCCTCACCCTCCTTCCCACCCTACCTTCCTTCCATACTTTCCTCTGCTCCTCCCCTGCCTCCACCCTCTCCCCTCACCCCTCCCCTCGCCACTCCCTCACCTCCCACACCCCTCTCTCACCCCTCCCTCTCCTCCCCCCCCTCCCTCACCCCTCCCTCACCCCTCCCCTCGCCCTCCCATCGCCCCTCCCTCGCCCCTCCCGCCCTCCCCTCACCCCTCCTCACCCCTCCCCTCACCCCTCCCCTCACCATTCCCTTCACCCCTCCCTCACCCTCACTCTCCTTTCTTCACGTTTCTCAAATTAATTTGAGCCACGTCCTTCATCTCTCACTCTTTTGTGCAAAAATAAAGCTTTTCCTCGCAGCTTCCAGCTCTCCCGTCACCCCTCTCTCAGCTCTCCCGTCACCCCTCTCTCAGCTCTCCCGTCACCCCTCTCTCAGCTCTCCCGTCACCCCTCTCTCAGCTCTCCCGTCACCCCTCTCTCACCCCTCACAATATATATATATATCATCAGCATCAGCCGCCCACCAGCAGACACCAATAATTTAATACTAAAAAAAATATTAATAAAAGTCAACTTGCAGTATGTGTGCACTGAGAGATTTTTGTTTTCTTATATGTAAAAGCCTTTTATCTCCAACTTCTCTTTTTTTTAATCCTTATTTGCTAATCCCTGCTTCGTCTCTCGTTTTTTCCTGTTCGTTTTTTCTCCTGTTCTCTCGTTTTTTCTCCTGTTCTCTCGTTTTTTCTCCTGTTCTCTCGTTTTTTTCCTGTTCTCTCATTTTTTCTCCTGTTCTCTCTTTTTTTCTCATGTTCTCTCGTTTTTTTTCCTGTTCTCTCGTTTTTTTCTTATGTTCTCTCGTTTTTTTCTGTTCTCTCGTTTTTTCTCCTGTTCTCTCATTTTTTCTCCTGTTATCTCGTTTTTTCCTGTTCTCTCGTTTTTTCTCCTGTTCACTCGTTTTTTCTCCAGTTCTCTCGTTTTTTCTCCAGTTCTCTCGTTTTTTCTCCAGTTCTCTCGTTTTTTCTCCAGTTCTCTCGTTTTTTCTCCAGTTCTCTCTCTTTTTTCTCCAGTTCTCCCGTTTTTCTTCAGTTCTCTCGTTTTTAATTCCAGTTTCGTCTCTTGTTCTCTCGTTTTTCTTCAGTTCCCTCGTTTAGTCTCTTCTTCGTGTGTGTTGGTGAATATTTGTGTTTCTGCTATTTTTTCTGAAATTACATTATTCTTTATTAATTCCTTTTTCCCTTTCATCTGTTTATTGTTCCAATTCGTGTGTGTGTGTGTGTACTCACCTATTTGTGGTTGCAGGGGTCGAGTCATAGCTCCTGGCCCCGCCTCTTCACTGATTGCTACTAGGTCCTCTCTCTCCCTGCTCCATGAGCTTTATCAAACCTAGTCTTAAAACTATGTATGGTTCCTACCTCCACTATGTCGCTTTCTAAGCTATTCCACTTCCTGACAACTCTATGACTGAAGAAATACTTCCTAACATCCCTTTGACTCATAGGAGTCTTCAACTTCCAATTATGACCCCTTGTTTCTGTGTCCCCTCTCTGGAACATCTTGTCTCTGTCCACCTTATCTATTCCTCGCAGTATTTTATATGTCGTTATCATGTCTCCCCTAACCCTCCTGTCCTCTAGTGTCGTCAGGCCGATTTCCCTTAACCTTTCTTCGTAGGACAATCCCCTTAGCTCTGGGACTAGTCTTGTTGCAAACCTTTGCACTTTCTCTAATTTCTTGACGTGCTTGACCAGGTGTGGGTTCTAAACCGGTGCTGCATACTCCAGTATGGGCCTGACGTATATGGTATACAGAGTCTTGAATGATTCCTTAGTGAGGTATTGGAACGCTATTCTTAGGTTTGCCAGCCGCCCGTATGCTGCAGCAGTTATCTGATTGATGTGTGCCTCAGGAGATGTGCTCGGTATTATACTCACCCCAAGATCTTTTCTTTGAGTGAGGCTTGCAGTCTTTGGCCACCTAGACTATACTCTGTCTGCGGTCTTCTTTGCCCTTCCCCGATATTCATGACTTTACATTTGGCAGGGTTAAATTCAAGGAGCCAGTTACTGGACCAGGCTTGCAGCCTGTCCAGGTCTCTTTGTAGTCCTGCCTGATCCTCGACTGATTTTATTCTTCTCATTAACTTCACATCATCTGCAAACAGGGACACTTCTGAGTCTATCCCTTCCGTTATGTCATTCACATATACCAAAAACAGTACAGGTCCTAGGACTGACCCTTGTGGAACTCCACTCGTCACAGGTGCCCACTCTGACATCTCGTCACGTACCATGACTCGTTGTTGCCTCCCTGTCAGATATTCTCTGATCCATTGCAGTGTTTTTCCTGTTACGTGTGCCTGATCCTTTAGCTTTTGCATTAACCTCTTGTGAGGAACTGTGTCGAACGCCTTCTTGCAGTCCAAAAAAATGCAGTCTATCCACCCCTCTCTCTCGTGTCTTACTTCTGTTACCTTATCATAAAACTCCAGTAGGTTTGTGACACAGGATTTGTGTGTGTGTGTGTGTGTGTGTGTGTGTTTGTGTGTGTGTGTGTGTGTGTGTGTGTGTTTGTGTGTGTGTGTGTGTGTAGTAATTAGGTGCTGTAAGAGAGAAACATCAGCAAAATTAGGACTTCCTTTATATAATGGGAACTTTTTACCACGTTGAAAGTCACTGTCTGCCGTGACGTGCTGAGGCGTCCTGCAGACTCAGTCACCTGTCTGCCGTGACGTCCTGAGGCGTCCTGCAGACTCAGTCACCTGTCTGCCGTGACGTCCTGAGGCGTCCTGCAGACTCAGTCACCTGTCTGCCGTGACGTCCTGAGGCGTCCTGCAGACTCAGTCACCTGTCTGCCGTGACGTCCTGAGGCGTCCTGCAGACTCAGTCACCTGTCTGCCGTGACGTGCTGACGCGTCCTGCAGACTCAGTCACCTGTCTGCCGTGACGTCCTGAGGCGTCCTGCAGACTCAGTCACCTGTCTGCCGTGACGTCCTGAGGCGTCCTGCAGACTCAGTCACCTGTCTGCCGTGACGTCCTGAGGCGTCCTGCAGATTCAGTCACCTGTCTGCCGTGACGTCCTGAGGCGTCCTGCAGATTTAGTCACCTGTCTGCCGTGACGTCCTGAGGCGTCCTGCAGACTAAAATTAAAATCCTCCATCTCCTCAAAACTGAGAACGCCGGAGTGTTGGTGAAATTTTAATAGTTCATTTGGTATTCCTCCTCCACTCTCTTCTTTGGCAGCCTCCAAGACTCTGCTTCCCCAGCATCACTTTTTCTGACGTGTGTGTGTGTGTGTATTTGGCCACGACTGGACTCCCTTATTACAAGCCTTGATGGCCCTGTCATACCTACATCTGAAACTCTGCTTGCAATCTCTTTGCATTGTATCCTTAACCTGGTCTTTCCAGTTTCTAATCTCAGTTTCTGACGACCTCCATCCTTACACGTCTGCAATAATGGCATTGCAGTGTACAACAACCAGCAACAGGGTAGCAAGAATCACTCAAAAAGAAGCTAGATTCGGAAATAACTAGTGTAGTTTATATACCCAGATATTTATATTCACTATATTTACAAATGTGCAAGCTTGAATAATATATTAAGAGCGAGAATACGGTAGCGCTCAGAGGACCAGTGGTCACAATGATGTGTGAGTCAGGTGCTGTCGGAGTAGCTGAGGCGATTACCACAAACGAGGTAATTGAGTCAGCTTACCCTTCTCTCCGCTGAGGAGGACATACCCCCTCAGCCTCTTGGAGGTCACTAGGAGATCTAGGGGTCCCAAGCTGCCACTAGATGTCCCTCTTCTCTATTAAACCACGCTTATGTTGACCATGGTATAAAATACCGATAAGTTGATGATTAAGACACATGTGCCACAGTTGGGTATCATTATTGTTGAAGCGTTTCGCCTATACAGTAGACTTCTTCAGTCAAATACAGAAGTAGAAGGTATAATAGTGAAATGAAAATGATGTAATCAGTCCATCAACCTTGGAGAAAAAGTGTCTGAGGTGGTCAGTCCTTCAGCTGAGGGACTGACCACCTCAGTCTGGATACAAATTCAGCTCACGTAACATTGCTAGTCTGAAGAAATATTGACTTATGTTTCTGTGACTCACATTTTTAATCTGAATCTCTAACCCTTGTCCTATTCTTGCCCTTACGAATAGCATTTTCCTGTTCATTCTATCAGATTTATTAAGTATCCTGTTTATTGTGATTGTCTTTCCTGTTCCTTCTGTCCTCAAATATCAGAGCCAAATTTTTCATTTTCCTAGTATTCCACTAAATCCATGTTGATGCTGGGTATTTTTTTTCTATAATGTACTTGACATACTAAGCATATAGAGTAATGACATACCTTTTTATTCAGGTTTCTGAAAATTAGTCTTAGGGTCGTTAGCCTCTCGTATGCTGTGAAAATTATTGTATTGGTGTGAACCTCGACACATGCCTAGGCACCATACTCACTGCTAAATCTGTCTTGTGTGAGGACTGTACCAACTGTATCCATAGTTTGTACTCTGTTTCTGGTCTTCTTTCTTGTTCCCTATTGCTCACAACCTCGCACTTATTGAAGATGGACTCACTCCAGAGGTCGCTTGTATGATTAATTCTGCTCTTTGTTCAGGTCATACTGTAGCATTTCCCTGTCTTCTCTACGTCTGATTCATGTCATTAGTTCTACATTACGAGCAGGATTCCCAACTAATTTGCAGCTTAGAGAGAAAATTTGTATGGGATTAGTTAAGAATGGTTCCAGCCTCGATGTTATTCTTCAGGTGTGGGATGGAAGCCAGAACCAGAGTGTATGTTATGGGGTAAACAACCGCATGAGACCAGTGGCAGACC
>WNWK01003698.1:55000-122500 GCA_009830355.1 Cherax destructor
TGGCATGTTATGTGGAGAATAGAGAGACTGTCTGTCTGTAAGGACAGTGGTCAGAGAATAGCGAGGAACATGAGGTAGAGAGAGGGTAGAGAGAGAGAGAGAGAGAGAATAGGGGGGTAACACCTGCCATTATGACTGCTACCGGGATAATAACTTCCATTTCAAAACGTTTAGTGCTCAGCTGAAATGTTATGGAAGTCATTAATTTATCCCAGACACTAATTCCACATGCCATAACCGTCCAGCGAGCCGCAGTAAATAAGAGCGAAGCGGCCTGGCCAGGCCGGGTGCGGGGACATGGCCAGTATCCCTTGAACTTGGATCCTTAGTGTTAAAGGGTCGGGCGGAGTATTGGGATGGTCTAGCCTATATGATTCTGATCTGGTGTTTATGATTCGTTGATATACGTCGTGGTGAAAGAAATGCACACGTTGCAAAGCTTAGTTTCCACTGCGGGGGGGGGGGAAGCTTTGCTCTTTGTAGAGCTATATCGACTCTTGACTTGACAAAGCTCCACACACAGCACAACCTTGTCAGAGTAAAAACTTGTGCTGCAAGACGCGTAGTTTCATTATTATCGGCTCTCAGTGTTGGTCCTGGTTATGGTAGCTCTCAGACTCAGTGTTGGTCCTGGTTATGGTAGCTCTCAGTCTCAGTGTTGGTCCTGGTTATGGAAGCTCTCAGACTCAGTGTTGGTCCTGGTTATGGTAGCTCTCAGACTCAGTGTTGGTCCAAGTTATGGTAGCTCTCAGACTCAGTGTTGGTCCTGGTTATGGTAGCTCTCAGTCTCAGTGTTGGTCCTGGTTATGGTAGCTCTCAGTCTCAGTGTTGGTCCTGGTTATGGTAGCTCTCAGACTCAGTGTTGGTCCAAGTTATGGTAGCTCTCAGACTCAGTGTTGGTCCAAGTTATGGTAGCTCTCAGTCTCAGTGTTGGTCCTGGTTATGGTAGCTCTCAGACTCAGTGTTGGTCCAAGTTATGGTAGCTCTCAGTCTCAGTGTTGGTCCTGGTTATGGTAGCTCTCAGACTCAGTGTTGGTCCTGGTTATGGTAGCTCTCAGACTCAGTGTTGGTCCTGGTTATGGTAGCTCTCAGACTCAGTGTTGGTCCAAGTTATGGTAGCTCTCAGTCTCAGTGTTGGTCCTGGTTATGGTAGCTCTCAGACTCAGTGTTGGTCCTGGTTATGGTAGCTCTCAGTGTCAGTGTTGGTCCTGGTTATGGTAGCTCTCAGACTCAGTGTTGGTCCAAGTTATGGTGTCTCTCAGACTCAGTGTTGGTCCAAGTTATGGTAGCTCTCAGACTCAGTGTTGGTCCAAGTTATGGTAGCTCTCAGTCTCAGTGTTGGTCCTGGTTATGGTAGCTCTCAGACTCAGTGTTGGTCCTGGTTATGGTAGCTCTCAGTCTCAGTGTTGGTCCTGGTTATGGTAGCTCTCAGACTCAGTGCTGGTCCTGGTTATGGTAGCTCTCAGACTCAGTGTTGGTCCTGGTTATGGTAGCTCTCAGTCTCAGTGTTGGTCCTGGTTATGGTAGCTCTCAGACTCAGTGTTGGTCCTGGTTATGGTAGCTCTCAGACTCAGTGTTGGTCCAAGTTATGGTAGCTCTCAGTCTCAGTGTTGGTCCTGGTTATGGTAGCTCTCAGACTCAGTGTTGGTCCTGGTTATGGTAGCTCTCAGACTCAGTGTTGGTCCAAGTTATGGTAGCTCTCAGTCTCAGTGTTGGTCCTGATTATGGTAGCTCTCAGACTCAGTGTTGGTCCTGGTTATGGTAGCTCTCAGACTCAGTGTTGGTCCTGGTTATGGTAGCTCTCAGACTCAGTGTTGGTCCTGGTTATGGTAGCTCTCAGACTCAGTGTTGGTCCTGGTTATGGTAGCTCTCAGACTCAGTGTTGGTCCAAGTTATGGTAGCTCTCAGACTCAGTGTTAGTCCTGGTTATGGTAGCTCTCAGACTCAGTGTTGGTCCAAGTTATGGTAGCTCTCAGACTCAGTGTTGGTGCAAGTTATGGTAGCTCTCAGACTCAGTGTTGGTCCTGGTTATGGTAGCTCTCAGTCTCAGTGTTGGTCCAAGTTATGGTAGCTCTCAGTCTCAGTGTTGGTCCTGGTTATAGTAGCTCTCAGACTCAGTGTTGGTCCAAGTTATGGTAGCTCTCAGACTCAGTGTTGGTCCAAGTTATGGTAGCTCTCAGACTCAGTGTTGGTCCTGGTTATGGTAGCTCTCAGTCTCAGTGTTGGTCCTGGTTATAGTAGCTCTCAGACTCAGTGTTGGTCCAAGTTATGGTAGCTCTCAGACTCAGTGTTGGTCCTGGTTATGGTAGCTCTCAGTCTCAGTGTTGGTCCAAGTTATGGTAGCTCTCAGACTCAGTGTTGGTCCAAGTTATGGTAGCTCTCAGACTCAGTGTTGGTCCAAGTTATGGTAGCTCTCAGACTCAGTGTTAGTTATGATAAGCAAAGTAAATATAAATAATATATTCATCTTGGTGTCACATTGGTCAACACTGCGTGCTGGAGTGTTCACCTACGGAGCGTGCTGGAGTGTTCACCTACGGAGCGTGCTGGAGTGTTCACCTACGGAGCGTGCTGGAGTGTTCACCTACGGAGCGTGCTGGAGTGTTCACCTACGGAGCGTGCTGGAGTGTTCACCTACTGAGCGTGCTGGAGTGTTCACCTACTGAGCGTGCTGGAGTGTTCACCTACGGAGCGTGCTGGAGTGTTCACCTACGGAGCGTGCTGGAGTGTTCACCTACGGAGCGTGCTGGAGTGTTCACCTACGGAGCGTGCTGGAGTGTTCACCTACGGAGCGTGCTGGAGTGTTCACCTACGGAGCGTGCTGGAGTGTTCACCTACGGAGCGTGCTGGAGTGTTCACCTACGGAGCGTGCTGGAGTGTTCACCTACGGAGCGTGCTGGAGTGTTCACCTACTGAGCGTGCTGGAGTGTTCACCTACTGAGCGTGCTGGAGTGTTCACCTACTGAGCGTGCTGGAGTGTTCACCTACTGAGCGTGCTGGAGTGTTCACCTACTGAGCGTGCTGGAGTGTTCACCTACGAGCGTGCTGGAGTGTTCACCTACGGAGCGTGCTGGAGTGTTCACCTACGGAGCGTGCTGGAGTGTTCACCTACGGAGCGTGCTGGAGTGTTCACCTACTGAGCGTGCTGGAGTGTTCACCTACTGAGCGTGCTGGAGTGTTCACCTACTGAGCGTGCTGGAGTGTTCACCTACTGAGCGTGCTGGAGTGTTCACCTACGGAGCGTGCTGGAGTGTTCACCTACTGAGCGTGCTGGAGTGTTCACCTACGGAGCAAATACTGAGTCCCGTAATGTAAAACCACATTCCTTCGCCGTGTCCATTAATACAAAACATCCATACCACTCGTTGTCATGTCCGCATTATTCACCAACGCATTCCCATGCGTGAATAAATACCTCTGTAATGGACTTCGTAATGAAGTAAGAATTTTTTGTATATAATTTTAGTCCCTTCGGGAAGCGTGTCTCTGAGACGTGTTAAGGTTACATGCTAAGGTGTATAATGGGTGGATGCTTGAGCAAGGCTGATGCGCGTAATTATTAATTTGCATTTTTTATATATAAATGTTCATTTAAATTTCAAAGTAAATACAGAGAGAGTTTTTGATATTACGTAAATGGCAGAAATTACCGAAAGCGCCTTTATCTGAGAGTTTCGATATAAATACGGAACTCCTTGTCAGACGTCACAGGATGTGTACAATGAGAGGTGGATATATGGCGTTTGTATGTTGAGAGTTTGCTCTAATCTCTGTTTTTTTTGTATTAAAGTTTTCTTGTCTGGTGGGGAGCAGGTTCTAGACGGCCTTCAAATCCTCATTAACGGAGCAACCACCGTCCCACTCCCAGCAGTCAGCCTCAGGTGACGTGTTACCCTCAGAATGACCGTCACTTCGCTCCCGTCACTTACTGTGTCTGAGTATTAAGCTGCTCTAAATACTACGCTTATTGTTATTGAAGACCTGGAAACCTAAGAACAAAAATGAAGCTCCAGGAAATCTATAATCAAAGATTAAGTTCCGGGAAATCTATAATCAAAAGCCAAGCTCCTGTATATTTTAGAAAAGTTGCTGATAAGTTTACGAGCTTAGCTTTAATCACAAGAGTTTTATTACTTCTCTTACCATCACTATCAACTACAAGAATAAATTTAGAAAAAAATAGATTTTCCCCTGAAAACTTCATAATTTTAAACTTAAGTTTTTTTCAGGCGTGCCTATTTATAATATCCCTTTAAACTTAGCCACTCAGAACACTGGCCATGACATGAAATTCCTGATAATTGCCACAGTGAAATCTCCCAATTATACTATTTTAGGATAGTCACACTGAAATGCATGTTTAAGAAATACAGTGACACAACTACGTGAAAATACAGTAACGTATGAATTTTGAACTACAAAATACACAATGAAAATTCCACTTTCTGTTTTTTTTTTTATAATTTAGGAGGGGGGGGGGCACTTAAAAGTTGAAATCGAGAGCAAAACTTCCACTGAAATTAAATATACAAGCAAATTGAAAGACAATTTGCTTGAATCTCTATGAAAAGAAAAACCTGTCTTC
Source organism: Cherax destructor (assembly GCA_009830355.1). Taxonomy (NCBI): domain Eukaryota; kingdom Metazoa; phylum Arthropoda; class Malacostraca; order Decapoda; family Parastacidae; genus Cherax; species Cherax destructor. The sequence goes on from WNWK01003698.1 coordinate 59,586, forward strand.
TACACTGCTTCACCTCACCTGTCGACTACACTGCTTCACCTCACCTATCGACTACATTGCTTCACCTCACCTATCGACTACACTGCTTCACCTCACCTGTCGACTACACTGCTTCACCTCACCTATCGACTACACTGCTTCACCTCACTTGTCCACAGTATATAAGCCACTTCTTCGCGTATATGCTGTATTCTTTTCAAGATTGATGGACTAGTTACATCGACTCCAGGCTGAGACAGACTGATTGCTTCAAACTCCTTCTGTTCTTCCCTACTCTACTTTGTATAGGACTGATGAAGCCACTGTGTGGCGAAACGTTTCCTCAGTAAAGATACCCAAGTGTTGTACATGTGTCTAATTTATCTTACACGAGGTGTCATTAGGTCACCTATGTAACACCAGTCAAGGTACTTTAATACTCATAAGAGGAGACCAAAACTCTCAGCGTATATACACTGAGGGATAAACACACCTCTCAGTGTATATACACTGATAGATGGACACACACACATACACATTCAGTATATATATACCGAGAGATACTTCTCACTGTGTCTCTCCTTAAAGATAATTTACATAATTCACAATTCCACAATAAAATAAATAAATGGAAAAACTCACTAAAACGCCTATATTAATGTTTATTCATAATAATTTTATAATAAATCACACGTTGGGAAACTCCATTAAGAGTCTTGACCTTCATACATAAACGGAAAGATATTAAATGATGTATGTTATTATACATGGTGTAGGAGTAATGAGCTCTGATATACATTATGCATGATATAAATTCAAGTGCATTTTAAAGCACTATAAAGTATTATAAAGCATTGATATACGTTGTGCCAGGGCCTTGTTATCCGGAGGTGAGGAGAGAGAGAGAGAGAGAGAGAGAGAGAGAGAGAGAGAGAGAGAGAGAGAGAGAGAGAGAGAGAGAGAGAGAGAGAGAGAGAGAGAGAGAGAGAGAGAGAGAGAGAGAGAGAAAGAGAGAGAGGTAAAATATAGCAGGTTTGATCTGGGGAAAGGGTTAGCATGAAGTTGCTCACCTTTAAAACAAAGGAAATAAAGCAAGTGGGGAGATTTCGAGGGAATAAAGTGGGTGAGAGAAGAGGGACGAAGAAGATATACGAGGAGTGGAAAAGTGGGGAAAGCGAAGTGTGAGAAGAAGAAAGAGAAGGAAGGAACTGTTAGGAAAGTGAAGGGGAAAAATATGGTGAGGGTAATGAAGAGGGGTGAGAAAGTGTGCGAGAGGGGAGGTTACCGAAGGTGAGAGACTGAAGGGAGACTAAAGAAGTGTGTCAGAGGGGAGACTAAAGAGGAAGAGAGTGTGAGAGGGGGAGACTAAAGAGAGTAAGAGAGACCGTGTGTGAGAGGGGAAACCTGAGAGAGAGAGAGAGAGAGAGAGAGAGAGAGAAAGAGAGAGAGAGAGAGAGAGGACTAAAGTGGTAGAGGTGGTGAGTGGAGTGTCTTCAGGGCAGGAAATATACTCAATTAATTAAGAATTTTTGAACTGTTCCATGATACTGTCAGAGTCAGGTACACACACACACACACACACACACACACACACACACACACACACACACACACACACACACACACACACACACACTTGAGATTACCCAAATTAATTTACCTCTGATATTTGTTGTGGACCGAGTTGTGGTAAGTCAATCTGAGTGGTAGTTGTTGTGGTAAGTCAGGTTATCTGAGTGGTAGTTGTTGTGGTAAGTCAATCTGAGTGGTAGTTGTTGTGGTAAGTCAGGTTATCTGAGTGGTAGTTGTTGTGGTAAGTCAATCTTAGTGGTAGTTGTTGTGGTAAGTCAGGTTATCTGAGTGGTAGTTGTTGTGGTAAGTCAATCTGAGTGGTAGTTGTTGTGGTAAGTCAGGTTATCTGAGTGGTAGTTATTGTGGTAAGTCAATCTTAGTGGTAGTTGTTGTGGTAAGTCAGGTTATCTGAGTGGTAGTTATTGTGGTAAGTCAATCTTAGTGGTAGTTGTTGTGGTAAGTCAGGTTATCTGAGTGGTAGTTGTTGTGGTAAGTCAATCTGAGTGGTAGTTGTTGTGGTAAGTCAGGTTATCTGAGTGGTAGTTATTATGGTAAGTCAATCTGAGTGGTAGTTGTTGTAGTAAGTCAGGTTATCTGAGTGGTAGTTGTTGTGGTAAGTCAATCTGAGTGGTAGTTGTTGTGGTAAGTCTGGTTATCTGAGTGGTAGTTGTTGTGGTAAGTCAATCTGAGTGGTAGTTGTTGTGGTAAGTCAGGTTATCTGAGTGGTAGTTGTTGTGGTAAGTCAATCTTAGTGGTAGTTGTTGTGGTAAGTCAGATTATCTGAGTGGTAGTTGTTGTGGTAAGTCAATCTGAGTGGCAGTTGTTGTGGTAAGTCAGGTTATCTGAGTGGTAGTTGTTGTGGTAAGTCAATCTTAGTGGTAGTTGTTGTGGTAAGTCAGGTTATCTGAGTGGTAGTTGTTGTGGTAAGTCAGGTTATCTGAGTGGTAGTTGTTGTGGTAAGTCAGGTTATCTGAGTGGTAGTTATTGTGGTAAGTCAATCTGAGTGGTAGTTGTTTTGGTAAGTCAGATTATCTGAGTGGTAGTTGTTGTCGTAAGTCAGATTATCTGAGTGGCAGTTGGATGTGACTGGTCTGCCAGACTTCTATGATTCTGATCATTTTAATAATCAGATCCCAGGATTCTGATTACAAGAATCCCCGGAGTTCAGGATTCTGATTAGAGACAGCTTCCAGATTAGAAAAATCTGATTGTTTTCTTGCGTCGTTCGCTGAGTGGCAAATGATCACCTGATAGGCTCTTGTTTTAAGGAATTAGAGCTCTCACCTTCCTCGGATCAAGGTTAACTATCTTCTATTTTTCATGCGTTGTATTCTCTCCTACGGGTTTAGCGTTTCCCATAATAATAATAATAATAATAATAATAATAATAATAATAATAATAATAATATTATTATTATTATTATTATTATTATTATTAATTGAGACGTGGTGGACCTGAATGTGTCTGTATCTGATTGGCACTTTGTGATGGGAATTCAGATTTTTATATCCACAAAGGAAGCGCTAAACCAGTATGGGCTATACAGCGCCTGGGGGGAAATGGGAGTTAATCACGTTTGATCCAAGGTAGGAGAGGATGGATCTTAATTCCTTGGACCAGGAACCCATCACCTGAGCTCTGATCTTCCAGGACTTTGTGTTCTGTGTGGCGCGCCATCACAAGCCCCTGATTAACTTGCCGCTCCTGAGGCGTCCTGAACTGCAGATGTACTGACCGGGCGTCTTTAAGCCCTGTCTTGCCAGTCAGAACCGAGCCGTTTCAACGCCTGATTGGCCTTTCAAAGTTGTTTATTCTGCAGTCTATTTTTGCCATCTGATTGTCCACGCTCTGATTTGGCTATTTTTGAGACATTCTGATTGTCATTTGCATTTCGAGAAGACCTTTTAACACGTTTCTCCATCGCGATCTGATTGTTTAGAATCCAAAGTTGTGACACTTTGTGTCTTCTGATAGTCCACGCACTTAACAGACTTGCCCTGAGTAGCAATAACAGTAGATGATGAGCGTACAATCTCTGATTGTCTTCAAATAACATGTAATTCTTTGTATTCCTTGTGCTCCTGAGTGCCTAGGCTGGTCTGATAGTCTAACAGGCTATCAGAACAGCCTGTCCAGATACATCGGTTACAGGCGGGGTATTATAACTGCTAGTTATATTATTATTATCTTTATTATTGGGACGAAAGGAAATGTTCACTGTGTATACAATGAGAGATACTCATCTCTCCTTGTATATACCTTGAGAGATACGAGAGGTATATAGACTGTGAAATACACACGTCACGTCGTACATACCGTCAGGGATACACATCTCTGGAGTGTATAATCAGATATACACACCTCTCGGTGTATATAAGGTTGATGGTCTAATGTTTAAGAATTTTAGATTGTTTGTTTTAATTTTTCAGGCCTCTTAACTTTAGGTTTTTAATATATTGTAAAAGAAAATACACCCTAAACCCGAATGGGCCATACAGAGGGGAGTGGGACAGTATAATTGGTGGTTTGTGAGGGGTGGAAAATTATCATCACAAGTGGCGCAACAGGTTAGTTTCTGTTAAAAAAAAAAAGGTGGGGCTTTCGGTGAGGAGGCTAGTGAGAGTGAATGCGTCCGAGCGTTGGAAATGTTGAAAGAAAATCCTGATTTGTGATAGAAAGGACATTCTGTTAATATGTGGCGACCTGTTTCAGCCACCTGAGACTAAAGAAACATTTCTTGTTTTCCCTGTGTATTTTCTATGTTCAGTTTCCTATCTTGGACTTGTGTGGAGCCTCTACCTAGAGCTAGTATTATTGTTATGATGAGGAGTCTATAACTAGGACTCATGTTATTAATTTGTGGGGTCTATAACTAGGACCCATGTTATTAATTTGTGGGGTCTATAACTAGGACCCATGTTATTAATTTGTGGGGTCTATAACTAGGACCCATGTTATTAATTTGTGGAGTCTATAACTAGGACCCATGTTATTAATTTGTGGGGTCTATAACTAGGACCCATGTTATTAATTTGTGGGGTCTATAACTAGGACCCATGTTATTAATTTGTGGGGTCTATAACTAGGACTCATGCAATTTCTAATATAAGGAATTCCCTACATGCTGCTGTCTGCAGATGATTCAGAGATGACGAGGCTAATAACTGAGAACTCAGGACACCTCCCTGCGGCACTCCTCTCTTGCTCTAATATCTCCCTTGACATGACAACCCCTTAAATCTTTTTACCCCCCCTCACACCCAAACTCTCCAAATCTCCAGTCTAACACCACTCAACCTCCAACTTACAGCATCACATCCCCCAATCTGTCACCTCTCAACCCACAATCTGTCACCTCTCAACCCACAATCTGTCACCTCTCAACCCACAATCTGTCACCTCTCAACCCACAATCTGTCACCTCTCAACCCACAGTCTGTCACCTCTCAACCCACAATCTATCACCTCTCAACCCACAATCTGTCACCTCTCAACCCACAATCTATCACCTACCATCCCTTCCTCTCATACCTCTGCGTGGAGACCGACACTAACCTGAACTCTGCAAGAATAAAGTTGTGCTGAGTAGCTTTAAACCCAACCTGCCTTACTGGCTCCTTCCTTCTTCTTCTTTCCCCTTAACTCCCTCTATCCCTCCCTCTCTCTCTCCCCCTCCCTCTCTCCCTCCCTCTCTCTCTCCCTCCCTCTCTCCCTCCCTCCCTCCCTCTCTCCCTCCCTCTCTCCCTCCCTCCCTCCCTCTCTCCCTCCCTCCCTCTCTCCCTCCCTCTCTCCCTCCTTTCTTCCGCCCTCACGCAACGCTTCACTGGTTCTTTTTCTTTCGAAACGCATTATCCCCCCCTTCTCTCACTTTATCCATTATCTCTCTCTCTCTCTCTCTCTCTCTCTCTCTCTCTCTCTCTCTCTCCTCTCTCCTCTCCTCTCCTGTCTCTCTCTTCTCCTCTCTCTCTCTCCTCTCTCTTTCCTTCTCTCTCTCTCTCTCTCTCTCTCTCTCTCTCTCTCTCTCTCTCTCTCTCTCTCTCTCTCTCTCTCTCTCTCTGTATGAAGGAAAAATTTAACAACAGAAAACCTGAATATTTTCATAAAAATAGGAAAATACATTCTCAGATTACTGAATGTGTGTGTGTGTAGTCACCTAATTGTGGTTGCAGGGGTCGAGACTCAGCTCCTGGCCCCACCTCTTCGCTGTCCGCTACTGGGTCTCTGCTCTCCCTGCTCCATGAGCTTTATCATACCTTATTTTAAAACTATGTATGGTTCCCGCCTCCACTATATCGTTCGCTAGACTATTCCACTTCCTGACTACTCTATGGCTGAAGAAATGCTTCCTAACATCCCTTTGACTCATCTGAGTCTTCAGCTTCCAGTTGTGCCCCCTTGTTTCTGTGTTCCCTCTCTGGAACATCCTGTCACTATCTACCTTGTCGATTCCCCGCAGTATTTTGTATGTCGTTATCATGTCTCCTCTAACCCTTCTATCCTCCAGTGTTGTTAGTCCTATTTCCCTCAACCTTTCTTCATAGGACAGTCCCCTGAGTTGTGGAACTAGTCTTGTCGCAAACCTTTGCACTTTCTCTAATTTCTTGACGTGCTTGACCAGGTGTGGGTTCCAGACTGGAGCTGCATACTCTAGCATGGGCCTGACGTACACGGTGTACAGTGTCTTGAACGATTCCTTGTTAAGGTAACGAAACGCTAATCTTAGGTTTGCCAGTCGCCCATATGCTGCCGCAGTTATCTGGTTGATGTGTGTTTCCGGAGACGTGCTTGGCGTTATACTCACTCCAAGGTCTTTCTCCTTTGTCGAGGTTTGTAGCCTTTGTCCACCTAGCCTGTACTCTGTCTGCGGTCTTCTTTGCCCTTCTCCGATCTTCATGACTTTGCATTTGGTGGGATTAAATTCGAGAAGCCAGTTGCTAGACCAGATGTGTGTGTGTACTCACCTAGTTGTACTCACCTAGTTGTGGTTGCAGGGGTCGAGTCATAGCTCCTGGCCCCGCCTCTTCACTGGCCGCTACTGGGTCACTCTCCCTGCGCCATGAGCTTTATCATACCTCTTCTTAAAGCTATGTATGGAGCCTGACTCCACTACATCACTTCCTAAACTATTCCACTTCCCGACCCCTCTGTGACTGAAGAAATACTTCCTAACATCTCTGTGATTCATCTGAGTCTTCAACTTCCAACTGTGTCCCCTTGTTGCTGTGTCCCATCTCTGGAACATTCTGTCTCTGTCCACTTTGTCAATTCCTCTAAGTATCTTATATGTTGTTATCATGTCCCCCCTATCTCTCCTGTCCTCCAGTGTCGTCAGGTCGATTTCCCTTAACCTCTCCTCGTAGGACATACCCCTTAGCTCCGGGACTAGTCTTGTAGCAAACCTTTGCACTTTCTCTAGTTTCTTTACGTGCTTGGCTAGGTGTGGGTTCCAAACTGGTGCTGCATACTCCAGTATGGGCCTAACGTACACAGTGTACAGGGTCCTGAACGATTCTTTATTAAGATGTCAGAATGCTGTTCTTAGGTTTGCTAGGCGCCCATATGCTGCAGCAGTTATTTGGTTGATGTGCGCCTCAGGAGATGTGCCTGGTGTTATACTCACCCCAAGATCTTTCTCCTTGATTGAGGTTTGTAGTCTCTGGCCCCTAGACTGTACTCCGTCTGCGGTCTTCTTTGCACTTCCCCAGTCTTCATGACTTTGCACTTGGTGGGGGTTGAACTCCAGGAGCCAATTGCTGGACCAGGCTTGCAGCCTGTGTGTGTGTGTGTGTGTGTGTGTGTGTGTGTGTGTGTGTGTGTGTGCTTAACTAGTTAAGTTTGCGTGGGATCGATTCACACAACTCCAAGCAATGCCTCATCATCATTATCATCATCATTATCATCATAATTATCATCATCATCATTATAATCATCATTATCATCATTATCATAATCATTATAATCATTATCATCATCATCATTATCATCATTATCATCATCATTATCATCATTATCATCATCATTATCATCATCATTATCATCATCATTATCATCATTATCATCATCATCATTATCATCATCATCCTTATCATCATCATTATCATCATCATCATCATTATCATCATCATCATTATCATCATCATCATTATCATCGGCAGATCTTGATGCCTTGCCAGCGTACCTGAGCATGAAACTACTCACTGGATCCACCTTTCATCTGCGCGTCAGATTATTATTATTATTATTATTATTATTAATATTAGTATTATTATTTTTATTATTATTATTATTATTATTATTATTATTATTATTATTATTATTATTATTATTACTATCATTATTACCATCATCTGACACACTACCATAGAACTTTCAAATATACACCTGATGAAGGACTGAGCCTACACTAGTGCCTGCACTGAAAGGCCTCCCAGCGGGTTTACAGCTTCATAAAATACAATATCATAAAATGCAAATCCTAGCGGGGGCGGTGACCCTCAAAAACATCCTTTAGATATTCTTCAGGTATCCTTCAGGTATCCTTCGGATGTCCTTCAGCTATCCTTCAGGTATCCTTCGGATGTCTTTCAGCTATCCTTCAGCTATCCTTCAACTATCCTTCAGGTATCCTTCAGATGTCCTTCAGCTATCCTTCAGGTATCCTTCGAATGTCCTTTAGGTAACTAAGGCCTTAATATACTTTTTTTGCGAATTTTAAATCTTGTAATTGTACAAAACGATGAACTGTGGAATTAAACCTCATTGTATCGGTCCCGAACCTCAATTTGCCTCCGGGAAATTAAATTTCAAGAGCATAATTCACCTCCACCTTAATGAAAGTTTCGTCACAAGGTATGTAGGCCAGGTCACTCTCAGCCAGGTCACTCTCAGCCAGGTCACTCTCAGCCAGGTCACTCTCAGCCAGGTCACTCTCAGCCAGGTCACTCTCAGCCAGGTCGCTCTCAGCCAGGTCACTCTCAGCCAGGCCATTCTCAGCCAGGTCACTCTCAGCCAGGTCACTCTCAGAAAGACCACTCTCAGCCAGGTCGCTCTCAGCCAGGTCACTCTCAGCAAGGTCACTCTCAGCCAGGCTATTGTCAGTCAGGTCACTCTCAGCCAGGTCACTCTCAGCCAGATCACTCTCAGCCAGGTCACTCTCAGCCAGGTCGCTCTCAGCCAGGTCGCTCTCAGCCAGGTCACTCTCAGCCAGGTCACTCTCAGCCAGGTCACTCTCAGCCAGGCCATTGTCAGCCAGGTCACTCAGCCAGGTCACTCTCAGCCAGGTCACTCTCAGCCAGGCCACTCTCAGCCAGGTCGCTCTCAGCCAGGTCACTCTCAGCCAGGTCACTCTCAGCCAGGTCACTCTCAGCCAGGCCATTCTCAGCCAGGTCACTCTCAGCCAGGCCACTCTCAGACAGGTCACTCTCAGCCAGGTCACTCTCAGTCAGGCCATTGTCAGCCAGGTCACTCTCAGCCAGGTCACTCTCAGCCAGGTCACTCTCAGCCAGGTCACTCTCAGCCAGGTCACTCTCAGCCAGGTCACTCTCAGCCAGGTCACTCTCAGCCAGGTCACTCTCAGCCAGGTCACTCTCAGCCAGGTCACTCTCAGCCAGGCCATTGTCAGCCAGGTCACTCTCAGCCAGGTCACTCTCAGCCAGGTCAACCAGGGTATACACCTAGTGGTGTATACCCTGCAGTGTATATACACCTGTGCACAAGTGTACAAGTATCCTAGAGGGATGGTGTACAAGTGACTCGAAGTCTGAATGACTCTCGTGTGGGCGTTATACTTCATATATATGTCGTGCCGAATAGGTAGAACTGGTCAGTTAGCAAGAACTTATTTAAAATTTAGTCCTTTCTAAAATTTTCTCTTATACGTTTAAAGATATATATTTATTATTTATGTTAAAGTAAAAGATAATAATTTTGTACCAAAAGATCCTTAGAAAACTTACCTAACCTTATTATAACAAGTGCAATTTAATTTAGCCTAATCCAACTAAATATATTTTAGATAAGTTTACAATAATTTAATAAATAAAAACAATTAAATATATATTTTTCGTTAGGTTCAGAAAGATTTTTGCTAAATTATTGCACACACAAATTTTCGCTTGCCTTATTCGGCAAGAAGAGCGTTGCCATTTAAGCCAAAATCGCAAGTTTTACCTATTCGGCATGACATATATATATATATATATATATATATATATATATATATATATATATATATTATATATATATATATATATATATATATATATACACGTAATATAACACATGAGCTTGTTACTGGTGCAAACTTAGGAGTCAGGACTGTAACAAGGAAAGTCCATTATTCTTCAGGTTAATGCCTCCTTGGTGGAGGCAGTCGCCCGAGTGGAAGGAAAGCCAGAAGAAGAGTAATTTAGGAGAAGGGCAGGAAGAGGAAAGAGGAGGAAAGGGACGAGGAGGAGGAAGATAGTGTGGAAAGTTTGGGGTAAGGAAAGATGTGAGGGGAATGGGGTGATGAGGGGGGCATAGGGAAAGAGTGTAAAGATGAGAGATGAGGAGGTATGGTAAAAGAGGAGTGAAAGTAAGTGGAGGTATGTAATAATATTGGTAGAATTACCGACAATATGTTAAGTAAAAGGACACAAATGCAACTAATGTAATCAAAGAAACTAATTTCCGTAGACGCAAATGCCTTGAATCAGCACTTATCTCTGTTTCTAACACAATTAAACAAAACAAAGGCAGCTTCACCATCTCTGAAGTCTTAGCAAGAATCCTCCTGAAAACAGTTAACCATACCATCACATAGTCTCTCCTGCTAATTCAACACAAGCACATCGTAGATGTGGAACACTCCTACAGGCCTTCTATATTTCAACCTCCAGCATAAAATATTTGTCTAACCTATTGTTATACTACCCAAGTATTTGTTTTATCACCTTTTACTCATGTGCATATTGATTGTTCTACCTTATTGTATTACTACTACTACTACTTATCACTACTACCTCGACCACCACTAGTATTTCACCTCACTTTGAGAGTATATAATAGCCCACTGTGTCCATGTAACGCTTGTAACGGCTTGAGAAAGCTCCTGGAGAGCGAAACGTTGCCACAATAAATGTCACATTAGTTGCATTTGTGTCCTTTTACTTAACAAGTGGAGGTATGCAAACGAAAGATAAATAAGAGGAAGGGGGACTAAGATGAGACTCAGAAAAGAGTATAAGAAGTGAGATGAGAAGGGGGGGAAAATAGACGTATTACGAATAGAAGAAAATGCGAAGGAATTAGAGAAATAAGAAGAAAGGGAGAAGGTGATGTTGGACATGGGTGGAGGGGAGAGAGAGTGTTATTGGACATAGGTAAGAAAATTATATTGGACATAGGTAGAAATATTATATATAATATAGTGAGAGTAAAGTGATTGTGACATGGTGAAGAATAGGTAGATCGGACATGTGAGAGGAAGTATTATTGATATGTGAAGGTAAATGTTATGGACATGAGTGGAGGGGAGAGGTAATTGAACAGGGGGAGAGGAAGAGTGTATTGGACATGGGTGAGGAGGAAGAGTGATGGAACAGTTGGGTGAAGGAAAGAGTGGTTGGACATGGGGTGGAGAGGAGAGCATTATGGAAATGGAAGATGGAGAGAGAGGAGTTATGGAATAGGTGGAGGAAAGAGTGTATTGGACATGGGAGAAAGATTATGAATAGGGAGGGGGAAGTGATGGACATGGAAAGAGATAAGTATGGACATGGTAGGGGAGGAAAGATAGACATTAGAGTGAGAAGTTTTGGAATGGAGATGGAGAAATAAGAGGAGGGAGAAGTGTTGTTGGACGTGGGTGGATGGGGGAGAGAGTGTTATTGGACATGGGTGGAGGGAGAGAGTGTTATTGGACATGGGTGGAGGGGAGAGAGTGTTATTGGACATGGGTGGAGGGAGAGAGTGTTATTGGACATGGGTGGAGGGGAGAGAGAGTGTTTGGACATGGGTGGAGGAGAGAGAGTGTGTTGGACATGGGTGGAGGGAGAGAGTGTTGTTGGACATGGGTGGAGGGAGAGAGTGTTATTGGACATGGTGGAGGGAGAGAGTGTTTGGACATGGGTGGAGGGAGAGGGGTGTTTGGACATGGGTGGAGGGAGAGAGAGTGTTGTTGGACATGGGTGGAGGGAGAGAGAGTGTTGTGGACATGGGTGGAGGAGAGAGAGTGTTGTTGGACATGGGTGGAGGGAGAGAGTGTGTTGGACATGGGTGGAGGAGAGAGAGAGTGTTGTTGGACATGGGTGGAGGGAGAGAGTGTTGTTGGACATGGGTGGAGGGAGAGACAGTGTTGTTGGACATAGGTGGAGGGAGAGAGTGTTGTTGGACATGGGTGGAGGAGAGAGTGTGTTGGAACATGGGTGGAGGGAGAGAGAGGTGTTGACATGGAGAACATGTGTGACATGGAGGGAGAGAAGTGTTGTTGGACATGGGTGGAGGGGAGAGAGAGTGTTGTTGGACATGGGTGGATGGGAGAGAGAGTGTTGTTGGACATGGGTGGAGGGGAGAGTGTTGTTGGACATGGGTGGAGGAGAGAGAGTGTTATTGGACATGGGTGGAGGGGAGAGAGTGCTGTTGGACATGGGTGGATGGGAGAGAGAGTGCTGTTGGACATGGGTGGAGGGGAGAGAGAGTGTTGTTGGACATGGGTGGAGGGGAGAGAGAGTGTTGTTGGACATGGGTGGAGGGGAGAGAGAGTGTTATTGGACATGGTGGAGGGAGAGAGTGCTGTTGGACATGGGTGGATGGGAGAGAGAGTGCTGTTGGACATGGGTGGAGGGGAGAGAGAGTGTTGTTGGACATGGGTGGAGGGGAGAGAGAGTGTTGCTGGACATGGTGGAGGAGAGAGAGTGTTGTTGGACATGGGTGGATGGGAGAGAGAGTGCTGTTGGACATGGGTGGAGGAGAGAGAGAGAGTGTTGTTGGACATGGGTGGATGGGAGAGAGAGTGTTGTTGGACATGGGTGGAGGGAAGAGACAGTGTTGTTGGACATAGGTGGAGGGGAGAGAGTGTTGTTGGACATGGGTGGATTGGAGAGAGAGTGCTGTTGGACATGGGTGGAGGGGAGAGAGAGTGTTGTTGGACATGGGTGGAGGGAAGAGACAGTGTTGTTGGACATGGGTGGAGGGAAGAGACAGTGTTGTTGGACATGGGTGGAGGGAGAGAGAGTGTTGTTGGACATGGGTGGAGGGAAGAGAGTGTTATTGGACATGGTTTGAGATGAAAACTTTCATTCTGAGAACTGAGACATTGGACATGACAAAGGAAATGCTGTCATGGATATAAAAGATATTTATTAATACAATTGGACATACGCAAAAAAAAATCACTGTTCAGGACGTACGAAACTTGAAAAAATTTCGACAGAAGAAAATAATGAAAAATAAAATCTTTTGGTCTTAGGAAAAAATAAATCGGTATTTTTGGACTTACCAAAGTGAAAAAAAAATGAAGTACAAAAATAATAGTACATGAACTTAAAAAAAAATAGGAAAACATAATTTTAAACATAGAAAAAAATTATTTTGGACACTGAAAAAAAAAACATTTGTGGACATAGGTAAAGGGGTGAAAACGATGCATTTGACATGGTAAAATGGACATGGGTAAACTGACATTGTATTTTGTTGGTCAGGAAAACATTGGGGAAAATTGTTTACCACTTCGAGATGTGATAGATAGAGGATAGACACGGACAGATAGATGATAGACACGGACAGATAGAGGATAGACACGGACAGATAGATGATAGACACGGACAGATAGAGGATAGACACGGACAGATAGAGGATAGACACGGACAGATAGAGGATAGACACGGACAGATAGAGGATAGACACGGACAGATAGAGGATAGACACGGACAGATAGAGGATAGACACGGACAGATAGAGGATAGACACGGACAGATAGAAGATAGACACGGACAGATAGAAGATAGACACGGACAGATAGATGATAGAGATGGACAGATAGATGATAGAGATGGACAGATAGAAGATAGACACGGACAGAAAGATGATAGATACGACAAAATCAAAAGCACGTAAATATAATAGACACAAATAGACGACAGAAACAGAAGGGAAGATGATAGACACGAATAAACAGAGATACATATAGCAATAAGCACAGAGAAGAAAAAGATGTGTGGACACGGGTGGAAAAGAGAAAAGAATTACTGGACACGGAGAGGGGAAAAAAAACTTTCTTTGGACATAGGCGAGAGGGGAAAGAAGAAAATAACATAGGTAATGTGAAGAGGAAAATTACTGAATATGAGGGGGGAAGGGGAGAGGAGAAACTGGTGGACACGGAGGGGAGGGGAAGAGAAAATTTGTTGGACATGGGAAGAGGGGAAAAGGAGAAGATGGGCAACGTTTCCAAGTTTGTCCCTTGTCAGTGCGTCTTACAAGTTCCTTAATGAGCACAACTTGTGACATTCCACTCTCCCTAAGAGATAACTTGAACTGCAGGTGATAAGTATACCACATGTATATATATATAAGACACACGTGCAACACTTAGGTATCTTTATGTTGAAACATGTCTGTTGCGCAGCTTCAAGACTGACCACCATCTATCAAGGCTGAGGGACTGATCACCTCAGAATCACCTCTCCACTTCAACTGTCTCCAGTGTTATAATCGTTTGCATTAGACACTGAATAAGGCTGTTGTTTATGTTTTGCTCGTTAACGCGAGATAATTTTGTCCCCAGGATGCAACCCACACCAGTCGATTAAACCCAGGTACCTACTTACCGCTGGGTAAACAGGGGCAGCAGGTATAAGGAAACATGCCCAACGTTTCCGCCGATGCCGGGGGTCGATCCACGGACACTCGGCATGTGAGCTGCCAGCCGAGCCACGGGACGTCTATATGGAGAGGAAATCGTAATGACAGAATTGTAGACTCACCCAACGGAGAAGACTCGAACCTGTGGCAAGCCAGTCCTTAAATCAAGCAAGCCAATGTGCTTTCACACTTTGATAGTACACTGTGGTAGCACACTGTGGTAGCACACTGTGGTAGCACACTGTGGTAACACACTGTGGTAGCACACTGTGGTAGCACACTGTGGTAACACACTGTGGTAGCACACTGTGGTAACACACTGTGGTAGCACACTGTGGTAGCACACTGTGGTAGCACACTGTGGTAGCACACTGTGGTAGCACACTGTGGTAGCACACTGTGGTAGCACACTGTGGTAGCACACTGTGGTAGCACACTGTGGTAGCACACTGTGGTAGCACACTGTGGTAGCACACTGTGGTAGCACTCTGGTCTGCTAGTTTTATGACTGGCTTGCCGTAGGGTCGATCTTCCTCCGTTCGGTGACTATGGTCCAGGAGTTGCAAGACCTTCAAGCTGATAAACATACACTCTGACAGAATGGAAAAGTTCAACTCGTCAAGTTAGACATGAAAACAAACGTTAAGTTGTCCAGTTAAAGTTTTCGATTCTGCCATTGTGTCTTTTGAACAACAACAACAACGATATATATTAAGAAAACTAATGCAAGAGTAACTAATGAGATATTTATTACGGCTACGTTTCGCTCTCCGGGACGTTTATCAAGTCATCTTAAAATGACATGCAGGAAACGTGAGCATAATCACTTTAGTAAGCCTAATGGTCCGTGGTAATAGTAGCAGAAGTGACTTGTCGGGTGAATACAGATTTATTGTTTTAGGAAGGATTTGTGTTGGTATTTCAGAGAAGATGAAGCCTTCTTTGTTCTCAGTAATTATGTATGAAGTGAAAATTAATGACGCTTTGAGGCATTTTCCACTGCAGGAGTCTGGTTCCTTAATCACTGAGCTGGAGTCCTTCTCTTTCATCAGGTGGTTGGTGGTGCTTAAGAGTTGTACACATGTATTGTTTAAGTTGTCACATCTGTACATATGGATGTGCTCGTCCGGACGTGTTCCTGGGCTTCGCGTTCCTTCCACGGTATATACCTCGTCACAGTCTCTACAAATTGGTATATAAAGCACTGTGTTGGCCAATTCAAGGTCCTCCACTATGATTGTGGCGTGCTAGTTGCTTTGTCGTCTCTAGTGTTGCGCTCTGCAAGTGTTTGGAAACGTTTAAGGGAACTTGGTTGTCGGGAAGGATGATAGCGTTGTTCAAAGTGGTGTCAATGCGTGGAGAACTGATGTGAGGGACTTCTTTCTTGTAGTCTCTGATGAAGGAAGGAATGAAAGTGTACCTCGGTGAAGGCTTAGTGAATGTACCAGCATTCCTCCTCGAGTTACTCGGGACTATAAACGTGGTACACTCTCAAGAAAAGGCCCATAATAAAAATATCTTGTTTAGTCGTCATATTTTCAGTGGAGTATAAGAGTTTAAAGTCATTCCTATTTGGAATTTTAGAGTGGTATCTGATTTAAGGATGAGAACATCCATGAATGTTAATGTATTATCGGTTTCTTCTTTAAGTATGAGGCGGGTTACTAGTTTATCCTGGCCGACCTTTCTCTGTATGTTCTGGATGTCAAAACTTTCGGGAGTGCATAATATCCATGCAATGCTGCTGGGAATAATAGTGAAGAAACATTCAGCTTCCAGAGGTTCCATACATAGGTTCGCCAAGACGCCGCTGATTGAAAAATCCATACCTTTTGCATATGTTTGTCAGTGGAGGTTGTTGTCAAAACAGAAACAGTTAAAGTTGAGTTATACTGACGTAATTCCCGGTACGAAGGAAGATTCAGGTCCAGGTTGGCCTTGCGTCGGTGAATGCCAGTAGCTTTCATGGTGGATACCTTTGTTAAAAGGGAGTAACATCAAGACTCCATAAAGTCTTATTTCCGACAGGAAGGTCTCCAATGCTGTTAAAGAGGTCGCCTGAGTGCGGGGCTGATGGTTCCCAGACGTTAGGAAAGGTCTTTGGCGAGGACTCCGACGAATTTATGTGGTGCACTGCGTATGCCTGTAGTGATCGTTCTTAAGGCAATGTTATGTTGTTGGGTCCTGGGCAGTCCATACATGAAGGCAGGTTTAGGGTTAGCGCAAATCTTCCTTAAAACAATGAACTCTCACAGTCACCTGACCATAGCTAGTGATGGTGATTAAAAGTGCTTATATTCTTACTTCCTGCACGTCACAATACTACCCTCACATACCCTCTGCATCCTTATGATGTTTCTGTTGCCTTGATTAAGCTCCTGGAGAGTGAAACGTAGCTTTAATAAGTGTCTGAGTGGTTGCTGTTGCGTTCTTATACTTAACATATTGTCGGTAATCTTCCATCTATTTATAAAGTTTTTCAACACTGAGCGCTGGGGAAAATCATAATGTAGCTTTTTCGGCAATTAAGCACAGAGTATCATGAACTAAATGTCTATGATGTTAAAATGCTGATAGGAAGCGAGGGGTCAGCAACACACAGCAGAGCAACACAAGGGAATCAGTTACAATTAGCAATACACAAATAACACCTGTATATATTACACAAATAACACCCCGCCTCGGTGGGATACTGCCGTGCCTTGAAAGATATATATATATATATATATATATATATATATATATATATATATATATATATATATATATATATATATATATATATCTATATATATATATATATATATATATATATATATATATATATATATATATATATATATACATATATATTCATGTGTGTGTGTGTATGTGTGCGTGTTTGTACGCACTCTGGGACTGTGAGAAGGGACATATGGAAGGTTGAATAACAGAAGAAGAGGAAGAAGAGAGAAAGAGAGAGGGAGACACAAACACACACACACACACACACACACACAATATCATATCCTGTACAACAACAAAAATTAAATTATAAATCTATTTTTCTTCTAGTACTTCTCTCTTTCTCCCTCTACCTCTGTCTTACTCTGTACTACTCTCTCTCTCTCTCTCTCTCTCTCTCTCTCTCTCTCTCTCTCTCTCTCTCTCTCTCTCTCTCTCTCTCTCTCTCCCCTTCTCCCCGGCCGGTCCTCCCTCTCCTTGGGGAGAGTGCTCCTAGCGCTTGCTAACTCTATTTCCCTTGCTACATGCACCTGCCCAGGTCTCCAGTGTATGTGTGTGTGTATGTGTGTGTGTGTGTGTGTGTGTGTGTGTGTGTGTGCGTGCTGTGTGTGTGTGTGTGTGTGTGTGTGTGTATGTGTGTGTGTGTGTGTGTGTGTGTGTGTATGTGTGTGTGTATGTGTGTGTGTGTTAGTTACCATTTTGTCTTAGGCACATGTCGATTAGACACTAGGCCTGTTGTATGTATGTATGTGTGTGTGTGTGTGTGTGTGTGTGTGTGTGTGTGTGTGTGTGTGTGTGTACTCACCTAATTGTGGTTGCAGGGGTCGAGACTCAGCTCCTGGCCCCGCCTCTTCGCTGTCCGCTACTGGGTCTCTGCTCTCCCTGCTCCATGAGCTCTATCATACCTCGTCTTAAAACTATGTATGGTTCCTGCCTCCACTATATCTTTCTCTAGACTATTCCACTTCCTGACTACTCTGTGGCTGAAGAAATGCTTCCTAACATCCCTTTGACTCATCTGAGTCTTCAGCTTCCAGTTGTGTCCCCTTGTTTCTGTGTTCCCTCTCTGGAACATCCTGTCCCTGTCTACCTTGTCGATTCCCCGCAGTATTTTGTATGTCGTTATCATGTCTCCTCTGACCCTTCTTTCCTCCAGTTTTGTTAGTCCTATTTCCCTCAACCTTTCTTCATAGGACAGACCCCTGAGTTGTGGAACTAGCCTTGTCGCAAACCTTTGCACTTTCTCTAGTTTCTTTACGTGCTTGACCAGGTGTGGGTTCCAGACTGGTGCTGCATATTCTAGTATGGGCCTGACGTACACGGTGTACAGTGTCTTGAACGATTCCTTGTTTAGGTAACGGAACGCTAATCTTAGGTTTGCCAGTCGCCCATATGCTGCCGCAGTTATCTGGTTGATGTGTGCCTCCGGAGACGTACTTGGCGTTATACTCACCCCAAGGTGAGGTTTGTAGCCCTTGTCCACCTAGCCTGTACTCTGTCAGCGGTCTTCTTTGTCCTTCTCCGATCTTCATGACTTTGCATTTGGTGGGATTGAATTCGAGAAGCCAGTTGCTAGACCAGATGTCAAGCTTGTCCAGGTCTGTTTGAAGTCCTGCTTGGTCCTCTTCCGATGTGATTCTCCTCATTAATTTCACATCATCTGCGAACAGAGACACTTCTGAGTCTATCCCATCCGTCATGTCGTTTACATATACCAAGAATAACACTGGTCCTAGGACTGACGGTACACCACTCGTCACAGGCGCCCACTGTGATACCTCATCACGCACCATGACCCGTTGTTGCCTCCCTGTGAGGTATTCCCTGATCCATTCCAGTGCCCTTCCTGTTATACATGCTTGTTCTTCCAACTTCTTTACTAATCTCATGTGAGGAACTGTGTCGAAGGCCTTCCTGCAGTCCAGGAAAATGCAATCAACCCACCCTTCTCTCTCTTGCCTTACCTCTGTTACTTTATCATAGAACTCTAGGAGGTTTGTGTGTGTGTGTGTGTGTGTGTGTGTGTGTGTG
Organism: Cherax destructor; assembly: GCA_009830355.1. NCBI lineage: Eukaryota > Metazoa > Arthropoda > Malacostraca > Decapoda > Parastacidae > Cherax > Cherax destructor. The sequence goes on from WNWK01003698.1 coordinate 78,736, forward strand.
TGTGTGTGTGTGTGTGTGTGATGGTAGCTGACAGAACAGTCACACACAACATCGTAACAAACAAAACAACAACAGTAAAACAGTGAGAGATGAGGGGAAAAAAAGGTTTAATATTAAATCAATAAACGGATCATGTTTATTGGATCCACTTTTATCATATTTTATGTAAACGAGGATAAATAGACAAGGAATAAAATGCAAATTATAAGCAACGGTAAATCCTTACAAATCCTCAGTTTTTTTATACCCATTCGATGGATTTTTTTCGGCCTATTGTCTTTAGTGATACTAAAAAAAATATGTATCTAAATTTTTCATTGAGGTTGAGCAGTGGGTGTGAGCAGTGGGTGTGAGCGGTGGGTGTGAGCAGTGGTGTGAGCAGTGGGTGTGAGCAGTGGGTGTGAGCAGTGGGTGTGAGCAGTGGTGTGACAGTGAGTGTGACAGTGAGTGTGAGCAGTGGTGTGACATGAGGTGAGCAGAGTGTGAGCAGGAGGACAGTGAGTGTAGCAGTGAGTGGACAGTGAGTGGAGCAGTGAGGGTGAGCAGTGAGGGTGAGCAGTGAGTGAGCAGTGAGGTGAGCAGTGAGGTGAGCAGTGAGGTGAGCAGGAGGGTGAGCAGTGAGTGTGAGCAGTGAGGGTGAGCAGTGAGGGTGAGCAGTGAGGTGAGCAGTGAGAGAGTGGGAGCAGTGAGGGTGAGCAGTGAGGTGTGAGCAGTGAGGGTGAGCAGTGAGTGTGAGCAGTGAGTGTGAGCAGTGAGGGTGAGCAGTGAGGGTGAGCAGTGAGGGTGAGCAGTGAGGGTGAGCAGTGAGGGTGAGCAGTGAGGGTGAGCAGTGAGTGTGAGCAGTGAGGGTGAGCAGTGAGAGTGAGTGCAGTGAGGTGAGCAGTGAGGGTGAGCAGTAGGAGCAGGAGGGTGAGCAGTGAGGTGAGCAGTGAGAGTGAGCAGTGAGGGTGAGCAGTGAGGGTGAGCAGTGAGTGTGAGCAGTGAGGGTGAGCAGTGAGTGTGAGCAGTGAGGGTGAGCAGTGAGTGTGAGCAGTGAGTGTGAGCAGTGAGGGTGAGCAGTGAGAGTGAGCAGTGAGTGTGAGCAGTGAGGGTGAGCAGTGAGAGTGAGCAGTGAGAGTGAGCAGTGAGGGTGAGCAGTGAGGGTGAGCAGTGAGAGTGAGCAGTGAGAGTGAGCAGTGAGGGTGAGCAGTGAGGGTGAGCAAGGTAATATTTATGAAGGGATTCAGCCGGTGTCATCACATCACACAAGTGTCATCACAGAACACATCACACAAGTGTCATCCAGAACACATCACACAAGTGTCATCAGAGAACAGATCACAAAGGTCATCAGAACAGATCACACAAGTGTCATCACAGAACACATCACACAAGTGTCATCACAGAACAGATCACACAAGTGTCATCACAGAACAGATCACACAAGTGTCATCACAGAACACATCACACAAGTGTCATCACAGAACACATCACACAAGTGTCATCACAGAACACATCACACAAGTGTCATCACAGAACACATCACACAAGTGTCATCACAGAACAGATCACACAAGTGTCATCACAGAACAGATCACACAAGTGTCATCACAGAACAGATCACACAGGTGTCATCACATCACAAACACTCCTCAGCTCTCCTACTGTCTCTAAAGATGGTCTAAACTAGTCGAAAGTACTTGAAGCAATTCATTAATACTTTTCAAAACTTTTCAGATGAAGATCAAGTTATCGACATTTTCGCCCCCAAAAAAAAATTAAAATTTTCAACGCCTTATAAAGTTGAAGATTAGCGAGATAAAGTTAGTGAAAGTAACGCTTGTCTTAAAGGAAGCTTAACGAAGGTAGAAAGCTTAACGAAGAGAAGGCAAGAGTTGCCCAAGTGAGGGTATTCAACAAGCTGTTGACCTGTTAAACTGGTAAATTCTTTATTATTATCTCTCTCTCTCTCTCTCTCTCTCTCTCTCTCTCTCTCTCTCTCTCTCTCTCTCTCTCTCTCTCTCTCTCTCTCTCTCTCTATTTATCTATCTCTCACTCGCTTTCTCGCTCTCTCTCGCACACACATAGGATGAGGGAGGGAAGGAGGGAGAGGAAACTAGGGTTAAGGAGGGAGGGAGAGGAAACTAGGGTTAAGGAGGGAGGGAGGAGGAAACTAGGGTTAAGGAAGGAGGGAGAGGAAACTAGGGTTAAGGAGGGAGGAGAGGAAACTAGGGTTAAGGAGGGAGGAGAGGAAACTAGGGTTAAGGAGTGAGGGAGAGGAAACTACGGTTAAGGAGGGAGGGAGGAGGAAACTAGGGTTAAGGAGGGAGGGAGAGGAAACTAGAGTTAAGGAGGGAGGGAGGAGGAACCTAGGGTTAAGGAGGGAGGGAGAGGAAACTAGGGTTAAGGAGGGAGGGAGGAGGAAACTAGGGTTAGGAGGGAGGGAGGGGAAACTAGAGTTAAGGAGGGAGGAGAGGAAACTACGGTTGAGGGAGGGAGGAGGAAACTAGGGTTAAGGAGGGAGGGAGGAGGAAACTAGGGTTAAGGAGGAGGAGAGGAAACTAGAGTTAAGGAGGGAGGAGGAGGAACCTAGGGTTAAGGAGGGAGGGAGGAGGAACCTAGGGTTAAGGAGGAGGGAGAGGAAACTAGGGTTAAGGAGGGAGGGAGAGAAACTAGGGTTAAGGAGGGAGGGAGAGGAAACTAGGGTTAAGGAGGGAGGGAGAGGAAACTAGGGTTAAGGAGTGAGGGAGAGGAAACTACGGTTAAGGAGGGAGGGAGAAGGAAACTAGGGTTAAGGAGGGAGGGAGAGGAAACTAGAGTTAAGGAGGGAGGGAGGAGGAACCTAGGGTTAAGGAGGGAGGGAGAGGAAACTAGGGTTAAGGAGGGAGGGAGAGGAAACTAGGGTTAAGGAGGGAGGGAGAGGAAACTAGGGTTAAGGAGTGAGGGAGAGGAAACTACGGTTAAGGAGGGAGGGAGAAGGAAACTAGGGTTAAGGAGGGAGGGAGAGGAAACTAGAGTTAAGGAGGGAGGGAGGAGGAACCTAGGGTTAAGGAGGGAGGGAGAGGAAACTAGGGTTAAGGAGGGAGGAGGAAACTATGGTTAAGGAGGGAGGTAGAGGAAACTAGAGTTAAGGAGGGAGGGAGAGGAAACTAGGTTAAGGAGGGAGGAGGAGGAAACTAGGGTTAAGGAGGGAGGGAGGAGGAAACTAGGGTTAAGGAGGGAGGGAGAGGAAACTAGAGTTAAGGAGGGAGGGAGGCGGAACCTAGGGTTAAGGAGGGAGGGAGAGGAAACTAGGGTTAAGGAGGGAGGGAGGAGGAAACTAGGGTTAAGGAGGGAGGGAGAGGAAACTAGGGTTAAGGAGGGAGGGAGAGGAAACTAGGGTTAAGGAGGGAGGGAGAGGAAACTAGTGTTAAGGAGTGAGGGAGAGGAAACTACGGTTAAGGAGGGAGGGAGGAGGAAACTAGGGTTAAGGAGGGAGGGAGAGGAAACTAGAGTTAAGGAGGGAGGGAGAGGAAACTAGGGTTAAGGAGGGAGGGAGAGGAAACTAGGGTTAAGGAGGGAGGAGAGGAAACTAGGGTTAAGGAGTGAGGGAGAGGAAACTACGGTTAAGGAGGGAGGGAGGAGGAAACTAGGGTTAAGGAGGGAGGGAGAGGAAACTAGAGTTAAGGAGGGAGGGAGGAGGAACCTGGGGTTAAGGAGGGAGGGAGGAGGAAACTAGGGTTGAGGGAGGGAGGAAGAAACTAGGGTTAAGGAGGGAGGGAGGAGGAAACTAGGGTTAAGGAGGTAGGGAGGAGGAAACTAGGGTTAAGGAGGGAGGGAGGAGGAAACTAGGGTTGAGGGAGGGAGGAGGAAACTAGGGTTAAGGAGGGAGGGAGGAGGAAACTAGGGTTGAAAGAGGGAGGAGGAAACTAGGGTTGAGGGAGGGAGGAGGAAACTAAGGTTAAGGAGGGAGGAGGAAAGAAATTTAGGGTGAGGAACTGAGGGAGAAAAATAAAATGAGGGTGAGAAGCAGGGCGGGTAAATCCTTAATAATAAGGTGACTGAGAGAGAGGGAGCGGAGGAGAAAGGGAGAGGGAGTGAAGGAGAGGCAGCTAAGGAGGAGAGGGAATGAAGGAGGGAGAAGGAGCTAGTGTGAGGGAGCGAAGGAGGGAGGGAGAGAGAGAGAATAAGCATAGAGGGAGATAAATAGAGGGTGAGGGGGGGAAATAGGGAGCAAGATAGAGCTTGAGGGAAGGGAATAGCAAGACTGCAAGAGCCACGAGTCATTAGGAAGAATGGGAGGAAGATTAATTGAGTTTCCGGAATGAATTAGCAAAAGTGGAAGATAAAAACTTCAGCTTAACTTTGCTAGAAATCTTATAATATGTAAGATATTGTATATCAGTAAAGTGTTCAGACCCAGTACAACCCCAGCCACCCACCAGTACAACCCCAGCCACCCACCAGTACAACCCCAGCCACCCACCAGTACAACCCCAGCCACCCACCAGTACAACCCCAGCCACCCACCAGTACAACCCCAGCCACCCACCAGTACAACCCCAGCCACCCACCAGTACAACCCCAGCCACCCACCAGTACAACCCCAGCCACCCACCAGTACAACCCCAGCCACCCACCAGTACAACCCCAGCCACCCACCAGTACAACCCCAGCCACCCACCAGTACAACCCCAGCCACCCACCAGTACAACCCCAGCCACCCACCAGTACAACCCCAGCCACCCACCAGTACAACCCCAGCCACCCACCAGTACAACCCCAGCCACCCACCAGTACAACCCCAGCCACCCACCAGTACAACCCCAGCCACCCACCAGTACAACCCCAGCCACCCACCAGTCAACCCCAGCCACCACCAGTACAACCCCAGCCACCACCGACAAACCACACCAGTAAAGCCACCCACCAGTACAACCCCAGCCACCCACCAGTACAACCCCAGCCACCCACCAGTACAACCACACTTGTTGGCTGTCAGGTATCATCTTTGAAAATATACCTTGTGTGTGTGTGTGTGTGTTTGTGTGTTTGTGTGTGTGTGTGTGTTTGTGTTTGTGTGTTTGTGTGTGTGTGTGTTTGTGTTTGTGTTTGTGTGTGTGTGTGTGTTTGTGTTTGTGTGTTTGTGTGTGTGTGTGTGTTTGTTGTGTGTGTGTGTTTGTGTATGTACTCACCTAATTGTGGTTGCAGGGGTCGATTCATAGCTCCTGGCCCCCGCCTCTTCACTGGTCGCTGTTAGGTCACTCTTATTGCTCCATGAGTTTTAGCATACCTCTTCTTAAAGCTATGTATGGATCCTGCCTCCACTACATCACTTCCCAGACTATTCCACTTCCTGACTACTCTATGGCTGAAGAAATACTTCCTAACATGTGTGTGTGTTTGTGTCTATGTGTGTACGCATCCGTACGTAATGTCCAGAGTAATCAAACACCTGATGTCATTTACACCTCCACTTAAATAAAGAATTTAATATTTGAAGCCCAATAAATGTAAATATTATGCATGTATGAAAAACATAAAAATAAAAATACAATTAACAATCTAATTGCTGTAGTTCTGGCATAGTTAGTCCACATATAAATTTTAAATAAATTTCGACGCAAAGGCAAAGTCGATTGATTTATACATTCATTTATTTTAGAGTGCATGGTCAATTTATGCAGCTGACTTAGATATGCAGTTCAGTGCAATAATATATGCAAACTTGATGCATGTTGCAGAAGGGAACATCAGCTTGCATATTGAGTGCAGGAAGCTTTGTTTGTTTGACGCACTCAGAGATCTGCTCTTAATGTCTTCCTTTGTGAGTCACTTGTCCTCCTGGTGGTGCTAGTAGGCTGGTAGACACAACCATTGAGGGAGGTACTACGTGTGCTAGTAGGCTGGTAGACACAACCATTGAGGGAAGTACTACGTGTGCTAGTAGGCTGGTAGACACAACCATTGAGGAGGTACTACGTGTGCTAGTAGGCTGGTAGACACAACCATTGAGGGAAGTACTACGTGTGCTAGTAGGCTGGTAGACACAACCATTGAGGAGGTACTACGAGTGCTAGTAGGCTGGTAGACACCAACCATTGAGGAGGAACTACGTGTGCTAGTAGGCTGGTAGACACAACCATTGAGGGAGGTACTACGTGTGCTAGTAGGCTGGTAGACACAACCATTGAGGGAGGTACTACGTGTGCTAGTAGGCTGGTAGACACAACCATTGAGGGAGGTACTACGTGTGCTAGTAGGCTGGTAGACACAACCATTGAGGGAGGTACTACGTGTGCTAGTAGGCTGGTAGACAGCAACTACAAGCTCTGACGATGGCATATAAGAAGGACGTCTCAACTTCTGTTATTACAAACACTGAAGACGGGACAACAGCAGCAGATAAAAATGGTTATAACTATGACTATAAATTTTTAAAGGGGGTGGACCGGTAAGCCAGCGGAAAGCTTCGGTCAGATGACCAAAAGCTCCAATGGTGCTTCATCATATAACTAAGAAACACTTGTCCTGTTTCCTGACAAACCTTACCTAACCTTAACCATCAACATAAATAATTCCAAACTATACAGTTTGGAATTGTAATAAAAAAAATCCAAAACATTACTGATGTTAAACAAAAGTTTAATATTTTTTTGGCAAAGTCAAATAATGCATTCACCTAAAAAACAAAAAGGTAAATAAATAATAGTTCACCCCAAAAAAATATCTCCAATTTGTATTATCTTGTAATTCCTTTGGAATTTAAAATGAGCATTGAGGTAATTTCCAGTGTGGAATTCCTGTATCAGGAAGGGAAAAAAAACACATATGTGCTCATAGTTTTCAATGGCACCATTTCCGGACAGACAATAGAATTACATCCCACCGAATTATAGTTTGAGTGAAAATATAAAATCCTCTTTACCACCCCAGTAATTCAGAGGGGGAAGAGAAAACAGAGCAACAGATGATTGGAGTCCCGTGTCCCCCAACAGATAATTTGCATCCTGTGTCCCGCAACAGGGCAACAGATGATTTGCATCCTGTGTCCAACAACAGAAGCAACGGTTGAAAACAAGTGTATCGCTTCTTATGTTAATTTAGCGATATTGCTAAATGAAACTATATTTTTTAGTTTTACAAACACAAGAGCATATACACCGAGATGTATCTCAGTGTATATACATCCAGAAGTATCTCAGTGGATATACATCGAGAAGTATCTCAGTGTATATACACCGAGAAGTATATCAGTGTATATACACCGAGAAGTATCTCAGTGTATATACACCGAGAAGTATATCAGTGTATATACACCGAGAAGTATCTCAGTGTATATACACCGAGAAGTATCTCATTGTATATACACTGGAGTTTACCTTAGTCCCTGTTTAGGGGATTAAAGTGTTATTGACTAGTGATGTACAAGTGACATGCAGTAATGACCATCGTGTAGTCGACAGGCTTTAAACCCAATAAACCAACCAACCATCAACATCACTTTTGAGTACATCTCCCCATGTATGTATGTATGCATTGACTGCACACAGTATGTACGTTTAGAGACGTGTATTTCTCACCATGTACACATTTAAAATTTAGTTTAATTCCTAACAAACCAATTCTTATTGGTCCTCTGTCTACCTCTGGCTGAGGTAGGCCAGTGGATACTTGACCACTTAATGGTCTGTCAGCTGAAGATGACTCGTGTTAGGAGGAACTTTCTTTTTTTTCCTGACAAACAAAACACCACTACCTAGAACACCAGAGGGAGTGTGGTTATGAAGACAGTGTTTCGAGTGTTTCGAGGAAGTTACTCATTATGATGCCGGGCGAAACGAGCTCCAGGGAGTCAAAACAGTAATTCAAACCTTTCATTGGGACAACGTTTCGCTCGTTGTAGACCTTCATCAGAGGTGTGATAGAGTTAGTAACGTTATCACAATAAATATTGTTTTAATATCTACTTGCACGTCAGTATATCCATGTAGCGAGGGAAGGGGGAGGGGGACTACATTATGTGTCCACCAAAAGCTTTGCAATATAGACCCAACATCGTCGTGTGGAACACGGCTTTATCAGTCGTTCCAACATGCGTCCCGTCAACACGGCTTTATCAGTCGTTGCAACATGCGTCCCGTCAACACGGCTTTATCAGTCGTTGCAACATGCGTCCCGTCAACACGGCTTCATCAGTCGTTCCAACATGTGTCCCGTCAACACGGCTTCATCAGTCGTTGCAACATGCGTCCCGTCAACACGGCTTCATCAGTCGTTGCAACATGCGTCCCGTCAACACGGCTTCATCAGTCGTTGCAACATGCGTCCCGTCAACACGGCTTCATCAGTCGTTGCAACATGCGTCCCGTCAACACGGCTTCATCAGTCGTTCCAACATGTGTCCCGTCAACACGGCTTCATCAGTCGTTGCAACATGCGTCCCGTCAACACGGCTTCATCAGTCGTTCCAACATGCGTCCCGTCAACACGGCTTCATCAGTCGTTCCAACATGCGGCCCGTCAACACGGCTTCATCAGTCGTTCCAACATGCGGCCCGTCAACACGGCTTCATCAGTCGTTGCAACATGCGTCCCGTCAACACGGCTTCATCAGTCGTTGCAACATGCGTCCCGTCAACACGGCTTCATCAGTCGTTGCAACATGCGTCCCGTCAACACGGCTTCATCAGTCGTTCCAACATGTGTCCCGTCAACACGGCTTCATCAGTCGTTGCAACATGCGTCCCGTCAACACGGCTTCATCAGTCGTTCCAACATGCGTCCCGTCAACACGGCTTCATCAGTCGTTCCAACATGCGGCCCGTCAACACGGCTTCATCAGTCGTTCCAACATGCGGCCCGTCAACACGGCTTCATCAGTCGTTCCAACATGCGGCCCGTCAACACGGCTTCATCAGTCGTTCCAACATGCGTCCCTTCACTCTCACAACATACAGGGTGTTTCAAAAAGATGGACCCAGTTTCACCTGCACGGAGTTTTCAAATCGGGTTCACCTCTCTAAAATACCCTGTATTTACACAAGCGTATTTTTTTAGGTTGGTGGGACACGTTCTCGAACAGATGATGATCCACCAATGGTTCCGAAAATGTTGGTTCGTAACTATTGTTGTTTTCCCTCCTAAATTAAGTGATATTTGAACTTCAAAAATTGAATTTATATGTGAGAAATATTTAAAGTCAACTTGGCGCATACTTGTTATCGACCACATTAGCCAACACCACACCTCTTTTCGACCACATTAGCCAACACCACACCTCTTTTCGACCACATTAGCCAACACCACACCTCTTTTCGACCACATTAGCCAACACCACACCTCTTTTCGACCACATTAGCCAACACCACACCTCTTTTCGACCACATTAGCCAACGCTACACCTTTTATCGACCACATTAGCCTACCAAACACCTCTTATCGGCTACATTAGCCTACGAAGTGCAGCCTTAACGACATAACAGCTGCAGAACGAGCCTTGCATTGTGCCATACTCTTGATGTTGATTGAACAACTTGTACATAAGTAAACATGAATGACCTGCCGTGTCTGTTTCCAAGTGCCCCAGAGGGAGAGAGAAGGGAGGAGATAGTGAGAGAGGGGAGAAGGGAGGAGATAGTGAGAGAGGGGAGAAGGGAGGGATAGAGAGATAGTGAGAGTGGGAGAAGGGAGGAAATAGTGAGAGAGGGAGAAGGGAGGAGATAGTGAGAGAGGGGAGAAGGGAGGAGATAGTGAGAGAGGGGAGAAGGGAGGAGATAGTGAGAGAGGGGAGAAGGGAGGAGATAGTGAGAGAGGGGAGAAGGGAGGAGATAGTGAGAGAGGGGAGAAGGGAGGAGATAGTGAGAGAGGGGAGAAGGGAGGAGATAGTGAGAGAGGGAGAAGGAGGAGATAGTGAGAGAGGAGAAGGAGGAGATAGTGAGAGAGGGGAGAAGGGAGGAGATAGTGAGAGAGGGAGAAGGGAGGAGATAGTGAGAGAGGGGAGAAGGGAGGAGATAGTGAGAGAGGGAGAAGGGAGGAGATAGTGAGAGAGGGGAGAAGGGAGGAGATAGTGAGAGAGGAGGGAACAGAGGGAGATACCTATGCAAAGAGAATGTCCTATCTCTTATGATATACATATATATAAATATATATATATATATATATATATATATATATATATATATATATATATATATATATATATATATATATATGAAGATATATAGATAAGACATGAATGTACGATGGCATAATATGTAGGAAGTAGCACATAAATGAGAAAATTAGGAATAATGAAACAGAACGCTGGAAATGCGAATAATAATAATAAGAAGAAGAAGAAGAGGAGGTAGAAGAAACTTAAAGCTTGGAGAAGATAATACCAAAACACGAAAACAGGATGAAATGAAGCCGATAAAAATTCGAAAGGGCACACACACAGGCAACAGGAAAGAGAAAGGTAATAAAGCAAGGCAAACAAAGGGAGCGCTAAAACACCGAGGAAAGGTAAGGGATGAGGAGGGAGCGAACTGAGAGAACACTGGGAATGCCAGTGAGAGAACCAGGAATTACGGAAAATTATCGAGGAACAAAGGACAGTGGATGGAATAATGAAACGAAGCGGTGGATGAAAGAGATGATGAGAGAGAGGGAGAGGGAGAAGTGTGTGTGTGTGTGTGTATGTGTGTGTGTGTGTGTGTGTGTGTGTGTGTGTGTGTGTGTGTGTGTTGAAGACTTCAAATGTAGTTTGTTTTTGTGGGCGCCCAGCATGATTTACCCAAAATGTAAAGAGAGAACCGAACCCAGGGAGAGAGAACCTGAATCCAGGAGAAGAACCGAACCTATAGAAAGACCCAAATCCGGTACGGAAGTCATTTATAGAGAGAACTGAACCCACAGAGGGAAGAGAACCCGAAACACAAGCCCACTAGATGGTATTGGGTTCACTACGTGTTGTACAGGTAATCACTCGCTGGCAGGGATATACGAGTACACTACGTGTTGTACAGGTAATCACTCGCTGGCAGGGATATACGAGTACACTACGTGTTGTACAGGTAATCACGCGCTGGCAGGGATATACGAGTATACTACGTGTTGTACAGGTAATCACGTGCTGGCAGGGATATACGAGTACACTACGTGTTGTACAGGTAATCACGCGCTGGCAGGGATATACGAGTACACTACGTGTTGTACAGGGTAATCACGCGCTGGCAGGGATATACGAGTACACTACGTGTTGTACAGGGTAATCACGCGCTGGCAGGGATATACGAGTACACTACGTGTTGTACAGGTAATCACGCGCTGGCAGGGATATACGAGTACACTACGTGTTGTACAGGTAATCACGCGCTGGCAGGGATATACGAGTACACTACGTGTTGTACAGGTAATCACGCGCTGGCAGGGATATACGAGTACACCACTAGGTGCATCTCAGCATATTTACCCTCAGAGTTTATTACAAACCCAAACTCTGTGGATTAAAGAATATTTAAAGCATAGAAATTATTTTTATTGAGCGTTTCATAATCAAAGTTGAAAATGGACTTTAAACTACCGGGATTTAGGTTCCCTTATGTCAATGATCTTTTTTTTATCAGTTAGACGGATTTAGAGATACCATGAACAGTGTGGCCGAGTAGCGAGATTCAAGGATTGAAGGAACAGCCTGAAGGAACGGTCTCATGATCTCTTGACTACAAGAACAATCTAAAGAAACAGGCAAAGAGTCCTTGTACCCCAGGCTAAAAAAAAAAAAGAACAATCACTGGATCCGTGCATTCCAAATTCAGTCTGAAAAGGATTCTGGACAGCTCTAAAGTGCTACGACTGCCTGAGGAGACCATTCCAGCCAGATTTGTGAATCCGTAGTGCGTGTTGGCGCTCAGGGGAAACACCCAGACCAGATCCCTGAATCCGAAATGTGTTCTTGTTAGGATTTTTAGATAGGGTAGAGTATTGCTGCCGTTCGGAAGAGCATACAGCAAGGTCTGTGAATCCGTAGTGGGTGTGGATTGGGGGAGAAGAAGAAGTAGAGAGAAGAGGAACATGAATTTATATTACATAAGAACATAAGAAAGGAGGAACACTGCAGCAGGCCTGTTGGCCCATACTAGGCAGGTCCTTCACAATCCATCCCACTAACAGAATAATTGCCCAACCTAATTTTCAATTCTACCTAAGAAATAAGCTTTGAAGATTCTATTAACTCAAGTGCGAGTCCCACTCAAATCCAACCCCTCTCACTCATGAATTTATCCAACCTAAATTTGAAACTACCCAAGGTCCTAGCTTCAATGACCCTACTAGGCAGACTGTTCCACTCATCAACTACCCTATTTCCAAACCAATATTTTCCTATATCCTTTCTAAATCTAAACTTATCCAATTTGAATCCATTATTGCGGGTTCTCTCTTGGAGAGATATCCTCAAGACCTTATTTATATCCCCCTTATTAATACCCATCTTCCACTTATATACCTCGATCATGTCTCCCCTCATTCTTCGTCTTACAAGTGAATGTAATTTAAGGGTCTTCAATCTTTCTTCATACGGAAGATTTCTAATGCTATGAATTAACTTTGTCATTCGTCGCTGAATGTTTTCTAACGAATTTATATCCATTCTGTAAAATGGAGACCAGAACTGAGCTGCATAATCTAGGTGAGGCCTTACTAATGATGTATAAAGCTGTAATATAACCGCTGGACTTCTGTTGCTTACACTTCTTGGGAGTCATGGTAAGCAGAAATCTAAAGCCAAGACAACAGTGCCTAAGTGTGCGCAATAAGGCTAACAGATTACTAGGATTTATTTCAAGAAGTATAAGCAACAGAAGTCCAAAAGTTATTTTACAGCTCTATACATCACTAGTGAGACCTCATTTGGATTATGCAGCTCAGTTTTGGTCTCCTTACTACAGGATGGATATAGATTCATTGGAGAACATACAAAGAAGAATGACTAAAATGATTTACAGTATAAGAAATCTCCCGTATGAAGATAGACTTAGAGCGTTGAATCTCCACTCTCTGGAGAGCGTAGAATGAGGAGATATCATCGAGGTGTACAAGTGGATGATGGCATAAACAAAGGAGATATTAATAAAATACTGAGGATATCGAACCAAGTAAGAACGAGAAATAACGGATTTAAATTGGATAAATTTAGATTTAGAAAGGACATAGGCAAGTACTGGTTTTCGAACAGAGTTGTAGATGCGTGGAACAATCTTCCGAGTACTGTGATAGAGGCTAGGACCTTGGATGGCTTTAAAAAGAGATTGGACAAATATATGAGTGGGAGGGGCTGGGTTTGATTTGTGTCGTGAGTACGGGAATAAATTTTTAGGTAGTGGTGGTTTTGATAAGGACCTGCCTTGTATGGGCCAGTAGGCCTTCTGCAGTGTTCCTCCATTCTTATGTTCTTATGTTCTTATAAATCCCAGTAATCTATTTGCTTTATTTCTTACGCTTAGGCATTGCTGACTTGGTTTGGGATTCTAAAGGCTTTGTTATTGTTACTGATGGATGGTATTACGTCGCAGGATGTGGACCGGTACACCGTCTTACTTTCATGGGTGGAGTGAATGGTGTTAAATACCGACGACACAGTGGACAACGACGTTTCGCCCGTACAGTGAGCTTTATTGTCATAAATAGATCTGTCTGTTACTTGATAAATCCCTCTGGGTAGGTGAAATTTCGTCAATAAAGACTCGCAGGAGGTCAAGCATCCTCTGTACGACATTAACTAGATTATAAACCCCATTTACCATTTACCACTCTGACTACTAATGCACTAAGCTAGTGTTCACAGATACGGAACGAAGTTCACGAGAATTTCCATTCTTACTTACATAGATTGACACTGTCAAATTATGCTAAACTTATATACAACGAGACAAAACATGTACTAGACAGTGTGACGCAGTAACTACAAGAGTTACATTGAGATGTTTGCTACGTGTATCAGTTCCAAAGGAACTCCTAACACGGAATTACATTGGAATGTTGTCACTTGCATCAAGCATTTTTACAGAGGAACTCTCAATGCAGAATAACGTTAGGATATTGTTAATTTTACCGAGGGACTTCTAAAACTGATTTGCAATTTAAATTTACTTAAAAAAAAGCAGTCAAAAGTAAGATGTTTTTGTATATTAGGATGCTGTGTTGAAATCCCCCTTTACAGAGGCGGCGGAAGAGGGGAGAAAGGTAGAAACCAGGAAGAGAGAGAGAGAGAGTCAGAGAGTCAGAGTGTTGTAAAGAGAGAGGTTAAACACATGGCAGTGATCATTGACAACTTAACAAGAAGTGAGAGTCTTCAAGAAACCTGGAAGAGAAAAAAACAGAGTTGGAAGTTTGAGTCGAAACCTTATGCTGGGTCGGACTTACTGGGAGAGGGGAAGTGTTAGGCAGGGGGGAGGGAAAAAGCCAGGAGAAAAAGCAGTGGAAGGGAGAGAGGGAAGGCGATGGAAAGATGGTTGGGGAAGGGGTAGAGAGGAAGGGAATGTGAGAAGGGAGGGGGAAGAGAGGATGGTGGGGGAACAGCATCAAGGTTTGTTGTATTCTTCTTGCCCGGAAGGTCAAACACGTATCACAGTTACAATTAGAGGTGAGACTTCAGTTTTGTAGACTGGCGCTGAGTGGACGGAGGGTCGAGCCTCCACCACTCCTTGTTCTGAATGACCCTCTCTCCCTCCCCCGACACTTATGAGGCACTAAACCCGTAGAAGACACACAGTACCAGAGTAGTGGGAATGACTACATCTGTCTCTCACGACCTAATAATAACTTTGATGCGACTATGATACATACATACAACCTCCTTCTGTTATCTCTCTCTCTCTCTCTCTCTCTCTCTCTCTCTCTCTCTCTCTCTCTATCTATCTATCTATCTATCTATCTACTCTCTCTCCCTCGTCTCATATACCTAAAAAATATTGGACTACACACGATAGTAATCTAGATTGGAGTAGATAGACTTTTTTCACTAGACACCGTCAGTGTGCACTGCAAAAATACTCTCTCCTATTTCTCTGTCTGTCTGTCTATCTCTCACTCTCTCTCTCTCTCTCTCTCTCTCTCTCTCTCTCTCTCTCTCTCTCTCTCTCTCTCTCTCTCTCTCTCTCTCTCTCTCTCTCTCAACAAAACCCAGGAATAATTAGCAGAACAAATAGAGGGAGTTAATGAGACGGGGATTTTCTTGTCAAGACTCTTGTATACTGTGATGGAATTCGCTGCCGAGGTAACTCAAACATACTTTAATGGAATCACTTTTTTATTCAACCAACTTCCTCTCAGCTCATTATCATTGGAGTGTTTACGTTGAAAGACTCGAAGCCAGAGGAAAAAATACTAAACTCTGAGATCTGCTATCGGAATTGGTAAGGTTTTTTTTTTTTTTTTTTGGGTGGGGGAGAGAGGGAGGGTCTCAGTGGAAAAAAAATCTGTGGAAAACATTTGGTCAAGATACTTTTAGGGAGAGAAACTGGTGCGTAGTGATGTGGTAGTTTGTTTGGTTTAAAGTTCTCTGTCTCTCTCTCTCTCTCTCTCTCTCTCTCTCTCTCTCTCTCTCTCTCTCTCTCTCTCTCTCTCTCTCTCTCTCTCTCTCTCTCTCTCACACACACACACACACAACACACACACACACACAGACACAGACACACACACGCGCGCACATACACACACACACACACACACATACACACATACACACACATACACACACACATATGCACACAAACACATACACACCTGCACAAACAAAACCCTTAACAACAATCTTCAACACATCTATCGAAACAGGGCAACTACCTGAGGTATGGAAGACAGCAAATGTAGTTCCAATTTTTAAAAAAAGAGACAGGAACGTAGCACTCAACTACAGACCAGTGTCACTGACATGTATAGTATGCAAGGTCATGGAGAAGATAATCAGGAGAAGAGTGGTGGAGCACCTTGAAAGGAATGATCTTATCAACGACGGCCAACACGGTTTCAGGGACGGGAAATCCTGTGTCACGAAGCTACTGGAGTTCTACGACAGGGTGACAGCAGTGAGACAAGAGAGAGAGGGGTGGGTAGATTGCATATTCTTGGACTGTAAGAAGGCGTTTGACACAGTTCCACACAAGAGATTAGTGCAGAAGCTGGAGGACCAGGCAGGGGTAACAGGGAAGGCACTACAATGGATCAGGGAATACCTGTCAGGAAGACAGCAGCGAGTCATGGTACGTGGCGAGGTGTGTGTGTGTGTGTGTGTGTGTGTGTGTGTGTGTGTGTGTGTGTGCAAACAGCCACTGGGAGAGTTGAATAAAAGCTCTAGGCCTTTCGTGTTGCAATCAAAAACATCAGGAGCTTTCAACGTTAACGAAGTAGAACAAGAAATCTAGGCCTTTCGTGTTGCAATCAAAAACATCAGGAGCTTTCAACGTTAACGAAGTAGAACAAGAAATCCATGAAGATTCGTCAAGAAAAACGGATCTCTCTGATTCTGGAAAGAGGCCTAGAGCTACCATTCAACTTCCCCTGTGGTTATTATGCATCTTGCACCGCTCATTCGCGATTCTTACACATAGACTGAGAGTTTTAATTAAATCCCTGTCTTAATAAGGTAGTCCTGGTAGTCAGTGTGACTCTGCTAGTTCCCTGGTAGTCAGTGTGACTCTGCTAGTTCCCTGGTAGTCAGTGTGACTCTGCTAGTTCCCTGGTAGTCAGTGTGACTCTGCTAGTTCCCTGGTAGTCAGTGTGACTCTGCTAGTTCCCTGGTAGTCAGTGTGACTCTGCTAGTTCCCTGGTAGTCAGTGTGACTGTGCTAGTTCCCTGGTAGTCAGTGTGACTCTGCTAGTTCCCCGGCAGTGTTGTCATCACGTAGAAGAGATGTAGCTATCACAACCGCTGATGGTGGTATTACCCAAGGCAGCTTTAGAATGAGGTTCTTACCCACTGATGGAACGTGCAATTAAAACTGACAGATGGGTCGCTCGTGAGGTCCACCTTAAAATCACTGGTAAAACACAAGTAAATCACTTGTAAATAAGGCAAGGAAGGCCAGTGTGTGTGTGTGTGTGTGTGTGTGTGTGTGTGTGTGTGTGTGTGTGTGTGTGTGTGTGTGTGTGTGAGAACGAACATGACTCACTTTGCAAAGGTCATCAGTTGCTGTATAGACAGTCACCCGTAAAACAATCCCGGTGTAAACAGTTTCACAGTAAACAGTTTCACAGTAAACAATTTCACAGTAAACAATTTCACAGTAAACAATTTCAGCTCAAATCGTGTAAGCAATCACTATGTACGCAATCCCCATATAAACAATCCTTGTATATATATGTAAGCAATCACTATGTAAGCAATCACTGTTTGCTATAAGAGATAGAGAGACTTGAAACAGATTAAACGTGTCTATAACAATTTTTTTAGCTTCCAAATACTGCTTTCACAATTTAAAGTTAGGTTACGTCAGATTTAGTTACTTTAGGTTGAGTTAGGCTACTTAAACCTGTATATAGAAGGCACATTTATCCGTGGAAAAAAACACGTGAATTGCAAAACACTGGTAGTATACATTCGTCAAATTAGTGACTGAGAAACACCTGTATATATGTTGTCTAAACTCTAAATTTACCCAAAGTATTCCTCCCCTCAAAGAATCTCGAAATTCCTCGAGTGAATATACCTCCCTTGTCATCACACACACTCAACAAAAGTATACCTCGAGTGAGTATACCTGTCTTGGCAGCGCATAGCATATATCATGCAGTAGTGGAACGGCTAAGCCA
The DNA here is from genome assembly GCA_009830355.1 of Cherax destructor. NCBI lineage: Eukaryota > Metazoa > Arthropoda > Malacostraca > Decapoda > Parastacidae > Cherax > Cherax destructor. Next base: position 96,486 of record WNWK01003698.1, read on the forward strand.
AGAGCCGCCACCAGTAGCAAAATATACGGCGATCTTTCTCCAATATTTATCGGCTTGTTATTCCGCTACTCTTGTGAAAGACGTTTATCTCAATAGTTCAGCAACGTTTCCCTTGGGGTGTGTTTCGCCCTCATCTCTCTGGCGGTAGACAATTTAAGAAACCGTAGTAGAAAAAATTATATTCATGGTATATCATGGCTGACCAGTAAGAATTTGGCGCTTTCCTACAATAATAATAAGAAGAATAATAATAACAGTTAATAATAACGACAGTAATAATAATAATAATAATAATAATAATAATAAAAATGTTTGCTACTCAGACACTTTTTGTTTCTTTGTATAAAAAGGAAAAAAGTTTTTCGGAAAATTATACAGAAGATTTTTGGTTCAGGAAAGTTGCTTGAAGTTTGGAAATGCAATTAATCTGGATCGGTTACTTTGAGTTCTCTCTCTCTCTCTCTCTCTCTCTCTCTCTCTCTCTCTCTCTCTCTCTCTCTCTCTCTTCTCTCTCTCTCTCTCTTTCTCTCTCTCTCTCCTCTCTCTCTCTCTCTCTCTCTCTCTCTCTCTCTCTCTCTCTCTCTCTCTCTCTCTCTCTCTCTCTCTCTCTCTCTCTCTCTCTCTCTCTCTCAGAATGTAAGATTCTGTTGCTAAAATTCTACGCTTTTTGTAACTCACGTTTGATTTACCAAATAAACTTTTTCAAACTTTACGGAATCTCCAAATTAAAATTAAGTCCTTTCTAAAATTTTATCTTATACATTTAAAGATACATGTATATTTTTTATTTATGTTAATGTAAAAATTAATATTTTTGTACCAAAAGAACTTTAAAAACTTATCTAGCCTTATTATAACAAGCGTAATTTAATTTAGCCTAATCCACCTAAATATATTTTAGATAAGTTTCCAATAATTTAATAATAAACAAACACAATGAAATATATATTTTTTCGTTAGGTTCAGAATGATTTTTGCGAAATTATTGCATACACAAATTTTCACTTGCCTTATTCGATATATATATATATATATGCAAAAAGATCACAGTAAACAGGTGATATCAAAATATAAGACAACCACTATGAAAAAATAGAGGAATTCCAAGCGCTTTCGTGACAACTCACATTATCGGAACTCTATAAAGGAAACATGACAAGAGGGCTTATATAAGGGCAAGACTACACCTCACAGTCACAAATTGGATTCATTTATAATTAATAAAATTTGGGAAGAATTTAATGATAAATTGGACTAATCTTAATTCTTGGGAAGAGTTTCAGGTCCTTTCTTATGTTCCTCTTCACAGAGTCGTGCGATGTTACGCTACTGTGAGGTGTAGTCTTTGTTAGTGTGATGTGACTGTGAGGTGTAGTCTCGCCCTTATATAAGCCCTTCTTGTCATGTTTCCTTTTATAGTTCCTTGATAATGTGAGTTGTCACGAAAGCGCTTGGAATTCCTCTATTTTTCATAGTGGTTGTCTTGCTAATATTTTATATATATATATATATATATATATATATATATATATATATATATATATATATATATATATATATATATATATATATATATACTGAGATATAATGTTTTTAATAATAATAAAATGAAGGAATAGGAAGAGGAGGAGGAGGAGGAGGAAGAAGAGGAGAATGAGGCGTACCTCTTGTCAGCAAGAGAACTCTTGACAGGTCAACCTGATAACCTTGTGCCAGGAGACACTTAACTCCTTCAGAAGATGCCACTGAAGTTCCTAAAGGAATTTATGGCATATATTGGTTCAGTGCCAGCAAGGGATAGCTCAATGCACCTATGGTGGTGCTAGGTAACCATAGGTTAAGAAACCATGGAGGTACCAGGGAGAGACAGCTTATGAAACCATGGAGGTGCCAGGTAGAGGTAGGATTCATGGCACCATAGAGGGGGAGGTACTCTGTCAGAAAAGTCTCTCTTCTAACGTGTCAGTGAATAAACAACCACTGGGTTACCACTGCTGTATTCCCACAGATAAACAACCACTGGCATACCACTTCTATATAACCACTGCTAAAATAACCCCTGCTATTTCCTCCGTAGTTAAGCAGCCGCTCGTCCACTTATAGCAGAGTTTCCACACTGTGTCATGCATCAATGAGGCATAATTTACAGGTGTTGTGGGTGAGGTGACACTCACAAATATTTTATAATTTACAGGTGTTGTGGGTGAGGTGACACCCATAAATATTTTATAATTTACAGGTGTTGTGGTGAGTGACACCCATAAATATTTCATAATTTACAGGTGTGTGGGTGAGGTGACACCCATATATATTATAATTTACAGGTGTTGTGGGTGAGGTGACACTCATAAATATTTCATAATTTACAGGTGTTGTGGGTGAGGTGACACCCATAAATATTTTATAATTTACAGGTGTTGTGGGTGAGGTGACACTCATAAATATTTCATAATTTACAGGTGTTGTGGGTGAGGTGACACCCATATATATTTTATAATTTACAGGTGTTGTGGGTGAGGTGACACTCATAAATATTTCATAATTTACAGGTGTTGTGGGTGAGGTGCAGATGTTCCGGGTGCGACCAGAGAACGTGCAGGTGTTGGCAGGGGATGATGTCTTCCTCAAGTGTATAGTGGAGAAGCAGCAAGGCAAGGCACAGTGGACCAAGGATGGCTTCGCTCTTGGTGAGTATAACTCTCTCCACACCTGCACTCTCTTGTACACAAAGTCCTCCACAGCGTCTTCCACTTATCTCCTATAGACAGCACCTTCCACTTATGTCCTATAGACAGCACCTTCCACTTATGTCCTATAGACAGCACCTTCCACTTATGTCCTATAGACAGCGTCTTCCACTTATCTCCTATAGACAGCGTCTTCCACTTATGTCCTATAGACAGCGTCTTCCACTTATCTCCTATAGACAGCGTCTTCCACTTATCTCCTATAGACAGCACCTTCCACTTATGTCCTATAGACAGCATCTCCCATTTAGTACTGTACGTTATGCAAATGTGAAATCTTTCTTTTTGTTCGTGGATGAACTAGACGAGGTTAATATTCTAAGCTTGGGTTGTTTCTAAATTAGACTGTACGTATCTAACACTAACATACACACACACACACACACACACACATACACACACACACACACACACACTGCTTCAGAAATCATCAAAGCTGAACTAGACTGAAGCTGAATTAACATCACTTGAAGGCAACCAGCGACTCCAAGAAACACACTACCACACGTTCTTAATGTAAATGATAAAAATAAATTTCAATAAACAGGTCTGTCGCATATAGACGGTAAGTAAAAACACAGGTATACTGGCTATACTGGGAACCCTCCATATATATATATATATATATATATATATATATATATATATATATATATATATATATATATATATATATATATATATATATAAGTAAAGCCACTCACGTCATTAAGTGAAGGTGCCTTTCTTGTTTATCATTTATTTCCGGGACGCTCTATAACCCCTTCGGGCTTAGCGCTTCCCTCTGAATGTATGATAGAATAATCCATGAGGTATTCAGTTAGTGGTATATCCGATTTCTTCCTCCATTCGTTCATCTGTTTGTTCAGTCGTTCGTTCATTTATTCAGTCGTTCGTTCGGTTATTCGTTCGAAAATACATAAACGTTCTCTCTCTCTCTCTCTCTCTCTCTCTCTCTCTCTCTCTCTCTCTCTCTCTCTCTCTCTCTCTCTCTCTCTCTCTCTCTCCCCACATAACAAAACATCCGCTAACAAAGTCCCTCAGCACGTTAATTACATCAAGGTTATTAACATTGATAACCTCACAAAGGAAGTTGAAAATCATTAGGATTATTCACCTCTCTGCCGCCCTGAGCGTCTATCCTGGTCGAGCTTTCCTATCCAGCCTACCATCCATACTAGTTACTAACCCTACCATCCAGACTAGTTACTAACCCTACCATCCAGACTAGTTACTAACCCTACCATCCATACTAGTTACTAACCTTCCTGGTCTACTCTACCTGTCCAATGTATTCTTGTGTATCGAGCTACTTTATGCACTATCCTTGCTATCCATTTGGGGACTAGTCTGAGGAAGGATAGGATGAATAGGCGGCACAGTGAGATGGTGGTGGTTTGTATGGTAGTGGTTTCATGTGATGATGGTGGAATGTATGGTAGTTGTTACATGGGATGTTGGTGGTATGCGTGGTAGTGGTTACGTGAGGACACAAACAGAGGAGAAATACTCTCTAGGCTGGAATACCACTGGGGATGCTTGGAGTCACTTGATCTGTACTCACTGGAACGCAGGCGAGAGATTTTTTTTTTTTATTAACACATCGGCCGATTCCCACCAAGGCAGGGTGGCCCGAAAAAGAAAAACTTTCATCATCATTCACTCCATCACTGTCTTGCCAGAGGGGTGCTTTACACTACAGTTATAAAACTGCAACATTAACACCCCTCCTTCAGAGTGCCGGCACTGTACTTCCCATCTCCAGGACTCAAGTCCGGCCTGCCGGTTTCCCTGAATCCCTTCATAAATGTTACTTTGCTCACACTCCAACAGCACGTCAAGTATTAAAAACCATATGCCTCCATTCACTCCTATCAAATACGCTCACACATGCTTGCTGGAAGTCCAAGCCCCTCGCACACAAAACTTCCTTTACCCCTCCCTCCAACCTTTCCTAGGCCGACCCCTACCCGCCTTCCCTCCACTACAGATATATACTCTCGAAGTCACTCTGTCTCGTTCCATTCTCTCTACATGTCCAAACCACCTCAACAACCCCTCCTTAGCTCTCTGGACAATCGTTTTGGTAATCCCGCACCTCCTCCTAATTTCCAAACTCCGAATTCTCTGCATTATATTCACACCACACATTGACCTCAGACATGACATCTCCACTGCCTCCAGCCTTCTCCTCGTTGCAACATTCATCACCCATGCTTCACACCCATATAAGAGCGTTGGTATAACTATACTCTCATACATTCCCTCTTTACTTCCATGGACAAGGTTCTTTGTCTCCACAGACTCCGAAGTGCTCCACTCACCCTTTTCCCCTCATCAATTCTATGATTCACCTCATCCTTCATAGACCCATCCGCCGACATGTCCACTCCCAAATATCTGAATACATTCACCTCCTCCATACTCTCTCCCTCCAATCTGATATCCAATCTTTCGTCACCTATTCTTTTTGTTATCCTCATCACCTTACTCTTTCCTATATTCACTTTCAATTTTCTTCTTTTACACACCCTACCAAATTCATCCACCAACCTCTGCAGCTTCTCTTCAGAATCTCCCAAAAGCACAGTGTTATCAGCAAAAGCAACTGTGACAACTCCCACTTTGTATTTGCTTCTTTATCTTTTAGCCCAACACCTCTTGCCAAGACCCTCGCATTCACTTCTCTTACAACCCCATCTATAAATATATTGAACAACCACGGTGACATCACACATCCTTGTCTAAGGCCCACTTTTACTGGGAAATAGTCCCTTCCCTCCTACACACTCTAACCTGAGCTTCACTATCCTCATAAAAACTCTTTACTGCTTTCAGTAACCTTCCTCCTATTCCATACACCTGCAACATCTGCCACATTGCCCCCTATCTACCCTATCATACGCCTTTTCCAAATCCATAAATGCCACAAAAACATCTTTACCCTTATCCAAATACTGTTCACCTATATGTTTCACTGTAAACACTTGGTCTACACACCCCTACCTTTCCTAAAGCCCCTTGTTCATCTGCTATCCTACTTTCTGTCTTACTCTTAATTTTTTCAATAATAACTCTACCATACACTTTACCAGGTACACTCAACAGACTTATTCCCCTATAATTTTTGCACTCTCTTTTGTCCCCTTTGCCTTTATACAAAGGAACAATACACGCTCTCTGCCAATCCCTAGTTACCTTACCCTCTTCCATACATTTATTAAATAATAGCACCAACCACTCCAAAACTATATCCCCACCTGCTTTTAACATTTCTATCTTTATCCCATCAATCCCAGCTGCCTTACCCCTTTCATTCTACCCACTGCCTCACGAACTTCCCTACACCCACAACTGGCTCTTCCACACTCCTACAAGATGTTATTCCTCCTTGCCCTACACACGAAATCACAGCTTCCCTGTCTTCATCAACATTTAACAACTCCTCAAAATATTCTCTCCATCTTCCCGATACCTCTAACTCTCCATTTAATAACTCTCCTCTCCTATTTTTAACTGTCAAATCCATTTGTTCTCTAGGCTTCCTCAACTTATTAATCTCATTCCAAAACTTTTCTTATTTTCAACAAAATTTGCTGATAACATCTCACCCACTCTCTCATCTGCTCTCTTTTTACATTGCTTCACCACTCTTTTAACCTCTCTTTTTCTCTCCATATACTCTTCCCTCCTTGCATCACTTCTACTTTGTAAAACCTCTCATATGCTAACTTTTTCTCCCTTACTACTCTCTTTACATCATCATTCCACCAATCGCTCCTCTTCCTTCCCGCACCCACTCGCCTGTAACCACAAACTTCTGCTGAACACTCTAACACTACATTTTTAAATCTACCCCATACATTTTCGACCCCATTGCCTACACTCTCACTAGCCCATCTATCCTCCAATAGTTGTTTATATCTTACCCTAACTGCCTCCTCTTTTTGTTTATAAACCTTCACCTCTCTCTTACTTACTGATTCTATTTTCCTTGTATCCCATCTACCTTTTACTCCCACTGTAGCTATAACTAAAAAGTGATCTGATATATCTGTGGCCCCTCTATAAACATGTACATCCTGAAGTCTACTCAACAGTCTTTTATCTACCAATACATAGTCCAACAAACTACTATCATTACGCCCTACATCATATCTTGTATACTTATTTATCCTCTTTTTCTTAAAATATGTATTACCTATAACTAAACCCCTTTCTATACAAAGTTCAATCAAAGGGCTCCCATTATCATTTACACCTGGCACCCCAAACTTACCTACTACACCCTCTCTGCATGTTTCTCCCACTTTAGCATTTAGGTCTCCTACCACAATTACTCTCTCATTTGGTTCAAAAGTTCCTATACATTCACTTAACATCTCCCAAAATCTCTCTCTCTCCTCTACACTCCTCTCTTCTCCAGGTGCATACACGCTTATTATGACCCACTTTTCGCATCCGACCCTTATTTTAATCCACATAATCCTTGAATTTACACATTCATATTCCCTCTTTTCCTTCCATAACTGATCCTTCAACATTATTGCTACCCCTTCCTTAGCTCTAACTCTCTCAGATACTCCTGACTTAATCCCATTTATTTCTCCCCACTGAAACTCACCTACCCCCTTCAGCTTTGTTTCGCTTAGGGCCAGGACATCCAACTTCTTTTCATTCATAACATCGGCAATCATCTCTTTCTTATCATCCGCAAAACATCCACGCACATTCAGACAACCCAGTTTTATAAAGTTTTTCTTCTTCTCGTTTTTAGTAGATTTGTACAGGAAAAGGGGTTACTAGCCTATTGCTCCCGGCATCTTAGTCGCCTCATACGACACGCATTGCTTACGGAGGAAAGATTCTTTTCCACTTCCCCATGGACAATAGAGAAAATAAAAAGAACAAGAGCTATTAAGAAAAAGAAGAAAAACCTAGATGTGTGTATGTATATATATGCATGTGTATGCCAGTGTAGTGTGACCTAAAGTGTAAGTAGAAGTAGCTAGATATACCTGTTATCCAGCGTGTTTATGAGACAGAAAAAAGACACCAGCAATCCTACCATCATGTAAAACAGTTTCAGGTTTCTGTTTCACAGTCACCTGGCAGGACGGTAGTACCTCCCTGGGTGGTTGCTGTCTACCAACCTACTACCTAGGAGATATACATCATAATTTACACCTAAACGTCCTAGACGGCCTGGTCCTAAATCTGCACACAAAAATCACTCCCTACGAAAGCAAAAGACTGGACAGACGGTGCAAAATACCCCCCAGTGAAAAGTAGGGGTGCCATTGCTACACTTAGAGAAAACACAATAAGTGTCCGGGGCCCAAGACTGTTCAACAGAATTCCACCAGAAATAAGGGGAATTACCAATAGACCCCTGGCTGCCTTCAAGATGGAGCTGGACAGACACCTAAAGTCAGTACCCGATCAGCCGGGCTGTGGTTCACACGTTGGACTACGTGCGGCCAGCAGGAACGGCCTGGTTGACCCCTGGAATACCCTCCAGGTAGACTCCAGGTAGACAGTTCGTCTTCCGAGGATACTTGGCAACCATTCCTTATACTCTACAATATTTTCCTCAGTTATGTCGTGTCTCTCTTTAATTAGCGTATTTTTTATCATAGCATTTTCTGTATTTCTTCGCACCTACGCCAGTGATTTTAAAGCTTTTTTTATCACGAGTGCAGAGTTTTGAACCTTGTTAGAGAGGAGAGGCTGCCACTTAGAAGAGTGTCCATGGAAAACAGAAATTTCGGTTTGCTGTATCATCTTCTGCCCTTCCTGGGGTGAAATGTCTTACCACATTCACATGAAAACACTTAAATTACTCCACGTTTTCAAAAATCTATGCCAAAAAAATTATTCAGATCAAATTAATATGTGTGAAATTCATTCTGAGGCTGAAATATTTCCCCCTCGGTAACTTTTGTTTTAATCGCTAAGATGAATTTCTTGTACTAGAGATTTGGGCAAGAGGAGCAAAGTGATGCTGGGTGTCCCTCCCTTACTGCTGCTGTGCCCAGCAGAGTGATGCTGGGTGTCCCTCCCTTACTGCTGCTGTGCCCAGCAGAGTGATGCTGGGTGTCCCTCCCTTACTGCTACTGTGCCCAGCAGAGTGATGCTGGGTGTCCCTCCCTTACTGCTACTGTGCCCAGCAGAGTGATGCTGGGTGTCCCTCCCTTACTGCTGCTGTGCCAAGCAGAGTGATGCTGGGTGTCCCTCCCTTACTGCTACTGTGCCAAGCAGAGTGATGCTGGGTGTCCCTCCCTTACTGCTGCTGTGCCCAGCAGAGTGATGCTGGGTGTCCCTCCCTTACTGCTACTGTGCCCAGCAGAGTGATGCTGGGTGTCCCTCCCTTACTGCTGCTGTGCCCAGCAGAGTGATGCTGGGTGTCCCTCCCTTACTGCTGCTGTGCCCAGCAGAGTGATGCTGGGTGTCCCTCCCTTACTGCTGCTGTGCCCAGCAGAGTGATGCTGGGTGTCCCTCCCTTACTGCTGCTGTGCACAGCAGAGTGATGCTGGGTGTCCCTCCCTTACTGCTACTGTGGCCAGCAGTGATGCTGGGTGTCCCTCCCTTACTGCTGCTGTGCCCAGCAGAGTGATGCTGGGTGTCCCTCCCTTACTGCTGCTGTGCCCAGCAGAGTGATGCTGGGTGTCCCTCCTTACTGCTGCTGTGCCCAGCAGAGTGATGCTGGGTGTCCCTCCCTTACTGCTGCTGTGCCCAGCAGATTCCTACCCGCAACACTCTAGAAATATCACCCGACACTAAACCAGGTTGATATCTAATTCGCACATTTGGATTCATTAAGCTTTCGGAGCTACACTGTCATTTTTGTGGGGTTGAAAAAAAATTACAGAGGTCGCTCGTTTTTCTGTCACTGAAGTGTAACTGTGATAATTTCTTTAATTGTTTTTTTTTTTTTGTTAACGAAATCGCAACTTGGGTTTGTTTACATGTCAAACTTACCCCCAGAAATTCTCAAAGTCAAGAAAGATTGCGAAGTTTTGCTCCCTCTGCCAAATAAAAATGAATTATGGCCAAAAGTCTTCAGACCAAGCATGGTCTGAAGATTTTACTGACCATTTTGCTCGAAAGAATCGCTTACGAAAATTGTGAGAATATGTTAAGTAGAGCCAGAGCCGTTCACTGTCCTCACCACCCGGAGGTAAGTCAGCGGTCGTTTGTGCATGATACCATATCACCATAGCGACAACATCCTCCACACGTCCGTATTATGTGTTAATAGACACACTATCGCCTATTGCAGTGCACGCCATGGGCTGCCCCATGTCTCATCCCGGCCATAGGGCCAACGAAACCACTAAACGGGTCGTCAAATGAGCAGCAACACGCCGTGTGACGTGGATTTTTTCCTGGTAAATGCACCATCAACAAAAGTAGTCTGCCGACACTAGTCATCCTTAGGACTCCACTAACGATATGTTCTTCGTCCCATGAGCGTCCTCTTTACTGTACACTTTGCAATGCAGCGACTGGAAGTAAACAACTTTTAGTCTTAAACGCCATATTCCGCAACATGGCGCTACGCTTAGGTCGTGGCGGCCTGAGTGTACAAATGTACACTGTACACGTCACTGCTAGGCACTCGTACGCACAAACACACGACAGACAACGCAGCGTAGATTCCCCGGATTCCAGTACGGATACTCGACACGTGGCTTTCCCGGATTCCAGTACAGATACTCGACACGTGGATTCCCCGGATTCCAGTACAGATACTCGACACGTGGATTCCCCGGATTCCAGTACGGATACTCGACACGTAGATTCCCCGGATTCCAGTACAGATACTCGACACGTGGATTCCCCGGATTCCAGTACGGATACTCGACACGTAGATTCCCCGGATTCCAGTACGGATACTCGACACGTGGATTCTCCGGATTCCAGTACGGATACTCGATACGTGGATTCCCCGGATTCCAGTACGGATACTCGACACGCCCAGTACGCTCCTCTCTTGTTTTATTCATTGTTATTCAATCCCTTGAGGGAAGTACGCATTACTCCTAACCCCCTCTCCCCTCACTGCCTCATCTCCCTCCCCCTCCCCCCCCCTCTCTTTCCTCCATCTCCCTCCCTCCCCCCCCCAACATAGGAGGTATACAGTAAATTATTTCGTGTTTGTTGTTCGAAAATAAACATAAAGTGTGTATCATAATGTATATTGTAATGATTTGTATTAACATACGCAAAACATTTTTCACGTTGGGCTTTTGAATTGTATGTATATTTGTATATATTATATATGTATGTATATAAAAAATATACGTGGGTGCCTGTAAATGTAAATGCTTGTAAATCTGAGTGCTTGTTAAGGTTAACATGGCTACTTGTTAAAAAAATGAATGTAAGTGCTTGTAAATTTAAGCGTAAGTGCTTGTAAATTTAAGCGTAAGTGTTTGTAAATTTAAGCGTAAGTGTTTGTAAATGTTAGAGAATATCGTGTGTGTCCCTGGCGGGAGCCAGACAGATATTCACTTACAGCCTTCGTCTGAGAGGATTTGTAGTGCTGGTGGAAGAGGAGAGGTGCTGTTGTTATTGTTGCTGGTGTTGCTTCTGCTGCTGCTGTTGCTGTTGTTGTTGCTGCTGCTGCTATTGCTGTTGTTGTTGCTGCTGTTGCTGTTGTTGCTGCTGTTTTTGTTGTTGCTGCTGCTGTTGCTGTTGTTGCTGCTGTTTTTGTTGTTGCTGTTGCTGTTGTTACTGCTGCTGCTGTTGTTACCGATGCTATTACTGTTATTGGCGCTATTGGAGATGATGTTTCTGCTGTTGTTGGTGGGGCTGTTGTGGTGCTGCTGTTCTGTTGCTATTGCTGCTGCTGTTGTTGGTGGTGGGAATGCTGTTTCTTCTGTTGGTTGCTATTATTGGTGGTTGTGGTGGTGGTGCTGCTGTTGGTGGTGGTGGTGGTGCTGCTGCTGCTGTTGGTAGTGCTACTGTTGTTGTTGGTGGTGGTGCTACTCCTGTGTCAACACACTGCTGACTTGCTCTGATGTCTTAGTGAGAGTTCGTCAGGAAATAACCAGAGTTACAAAACAATACTTGTTTTGACGTTTCGTTTCAAGCTTCGTCAACTTATATCTCAGTGAGGAGGCTGTACACAGAGCGAAACGTTGTCCCACTAAAAGCTTGCTCTGCTGCGTGAGTGTTTCCCTCACTATTGTCGGAGGTACGCCACCTCGAGGTCACCTCCTGACCTCCTGGACCTCAATGTGGGCTCAGCCGCCTATTTGTACTTCCCGTTGCAAAGTCATTTATAAGATTTAAATCCCAAAAAGTAGTCTGTATGAAGCTAAACCTATGAGTCGGATAGAATAATAACATGAAAGTTTATGTCGACAGTTGGGTTATGTCGGTGAAATCATTGATCGGAAGATGGGAGGTCGAGGTCGTCCGTAATTTTCTGTTGTGGATCAATATTTTGATCTTCCTCTTAGAACCGTGTGTAGACTTCATCTGTTTTTCTCTTTCGGTAATTCTGCACTGAGGAAGTGGAATGGTGCTGGATTCACTGGTTGGCGCAGTCATAGATTACCTGCATATGGACCATCTGGAGGAGGCGATACTGAAGCGATGCATCTCATGAGCGGTAACTTGACTACGCTACGAGGACGGCATCCTGGCAGTCTTAACCAGACGTCTCGACATCGATGCTCTTCTCAGCATCAGTTTCGTTAAACATCTCCATTAAGGTCACCACGGACGAGGAACACAAGCATCGCCTACCCTTCCTTGATGTTTTAATCTGCACACTAAGAGTCATCATTGGATTTCATTTAAGAGTTTATAGAATTTCGAACTTATGCAGACTCTTAGAAAAATCGTAAAGCGATAAGCCTCGCCCAAGGACGGGCTGCGGGAGTAGGGAAACTCTCGAAACCCATCAAAGGTATACCTTAGAAGAATAATGCAGCTTTCTGCATAGAGCCTTTTCCAAGCTACAGTCCGCAGAATATTTTATCAACGATTGTACAACTACCCACACTAGGTAACAGCAAACTTCTGATTCCCGAAGGACATTTTCTAGGGGTCAATGCCCCCTTCCCCGGCCCGGTCCCAGATCAGGTTTTCTGGAGGATATTTACATTGTTCTCCCAGTCTGACAAGTTTCTGAAAACATTCGCAACCTTATTGGTGAAAGCAAGACCCGTACGGCCAGAATGACTTTCAAGATTAAGAACCTATTAATAAAGATAATCACAAGACAGTGAATTCAACGTTGGTATTTACACCATCACGTGTGAGGGATGTGATAAACAATACGTGGGAGAAAGTAGTAGTAGTAGCCTCAGATATCGCATCAGTGAGTATAAGTGTCATGGGACGATTTGAAGAACGCCAGCACCATGCGTTGCAACACACGACCGTCTCGTGTACTTCCAGAATGCCAGGCTGCTCGTGTCTTGCAGCACCATGCGCTGCAACACACGACCGTCTCGTGTACTTCCAGAATGCCAGGCTGCTCGTGTCTTGCAGCACCATGCGCTGCAACACACGACCGTCTCGTGTACTTCCAGAATGCCAGGCTGCTCGTGTCTTGCAGCACCATGCGTTGCAACACACGACTGTCTCGTGTACTTCCAGAATGCCAGGCTGCTCGTGTCTTGCAGCACTATGCGTTGCAACACACGACTGTCTCTTGTACTTCCAGAATGCCAGGCTGCTCGTGTCTTGCAGCACCATGCGTTGCAACACACGACTGTCTCTTGTACTTCCAGAATGCCAGGCTGCTCGTGTCTTGCAGCACTATGCGTTGCAACACACGACTGTCTCGTGTACTTCCAGAATGCCAGGCTGCTCGTGTCTTGCAGCACCATGCGCTGCAACACACGACTGTCTCGTGTACTTCCAGAATGCCAGGCTGCTCGTGTCTTGCAGCACCATGCGTTGCAACACACGACTGTCTCTTGTACTTCCAGAATGCCAGGCTGCTCGTGTCTTGCAGCACCATGCGTTGCAACACACGACTGTCTCGTGTACTTCCAGAATGCCAGGCTGCTCGTGTCTTGCAGCACCATGCGTTGCAACACACGACTGTCTCTTGTACTTCCAGAATGCCAGGCTGCTCGTGTCTTGCAGCACCATGCTCTGCAACACACGACTGTCTCACAGGCTGCTCTTGAAATAATCAAATTTGTGTCTCAGACTCTGCTAAAATGTGTTCTCGTCGCTGCTACCAACACCACCATTCAAAACAAAGGCAATTTTATGATCTAGGAAATTCTTGACAATCACATCCTAACCAGAGCATAGCCATTGCGTTGCTCCGTCCTCTAACCCATGGAACACCCGATCCGACCCAATATATATACGTCCTCTGTGTTGTCTATTCTCTGGATTCGTGAAGCTCCGCTGTGGGCTAAAAGTCTCCTTAATAAATATTCGAGTTACCACGTAGATCTTTCTTACACATTCCCTCAGACTGCTGTCTTTACCACAGTCGCTCACTAAACGAGCTGTTAACTACCCGACCACCTGCTGTTATTATCTCGTGCAAGGATCACTAGTCCACGAGAACACCCCTTACATCCTGCAAGTGTCGTAGACGAGGCTGTCCAGCCTTCACCGTAAACTTTTATGGTTAACGTAAAGGTGAAGGTGCTGGTCTGCGTAACAGTGATCTGAGTGACAGTGATCTGGGTGACGGGAGCTGGTGACACTGGTCTGAGTGACAGTGATCTGAATGACGGAAGCTGGTGACACTGGTCTGAGTGACAGTGATATGAGTGACGGAAGCTGGTGACACTGGTCTGAGTGACAATGATCTGGGTGACGGGATAGGGAGGGTGCTGATCTGAGTGACATGAGTAGACGTGCTGGTCTGAGAGAGACATGAGTGGATGAGCTGATCTGAATGACGGGAACGTTGGTGACTAGAAGTGAGAAGCTGCTGTGTCTCAGCGACCAAGCGAAATGTTGCAAGAAGTGTGACGGAGGATCGAGCCTACACCACTCCTTGGACGACCCTCACTCCTTCATGCCCCTCACTTAAACTATATCAATAAAACAGGGATATATAAATCAACTGGAGATCAGACTGATTTTCGTGGAAGAATAACAAAAATAATGTATGTAATCTTAACTTGTTTAGCTCCGTTTTCTTCAGAAAATTTATGGATTTTTCCATTTTCTTCAAATATTTATAATTTTCAAAAGTCTAGGTTAGGTAAGGTTCGTCAGGAAACAGGACAAGTCCTGACGCGGGTCTTAGTCAGATGATGACCCGCAGCTGGAGATTTTAGTCATCTGACCGAGGCCTTCCGCTGGCTTACGGTCCACCCTTTTTAAAAATTATGGTCAGTTATAACCATTTCTTTTTCTAGGTTGATTCACCGGGAATTCTCCCGGCCCGGGTCTTTACCAGATGGCGACCCGGCTCCGGCTCCCTGGCGTGGGAGTAGCAGAGACCCATGTCTCCCATGGGAGGGGGTACCCCCTCAGCGGCGGGACCTACTGGTCCAGGCCTAGCCACATTCCCCACCAGCACGAGGCAGGTGGTAGATAGATGCTAGGCCACTCTGGTCTGCCACCTTCCAAAGAGGCTGACGGGAAGGGCAGGCTTGCGAGCCGCAGATGGTAGCAAGCTCCAGCCTTGGCACCAACCCTGCCCTAGAAGGGCTGGGCATGGTGATATAAGAGGCGCACCTACTATTATAATTATTATATTAATAATAATAATAGCACTAATAATAATTATGTAAATAATATTATTATTATTATTAATTAAAATAATATAATAATAATAATAATAATAATAATAATAATAATAATAATAATAATACAATTATAATCTGATCTCCATAGTTATACATCCTGAGAGATCTCCTGGAATATATAGATTAAGAGATCTGTCGCAGTATATACCATGTACTAGCATTTGTCGAGTGTGTTGTAGTCCCATTAACAAGAGTCCACTGCAGCGAGGTGCTGGATTACACTGACTGAGAGTCCACTGCACTCAGCTGCTGGATTACACTGACTGAGAGTCCACTGCACTCAGCTGCTAGATTACACTGACTGAGAGTCCACTGTACTCAGCTGCTAGATTACACTGACTGAGAGTCCACTGTACTCAGCTGCTAGATTACACTGACTGAGAGTCCACTGTACTCAGCTGCTAGATTACACTGACTGAGAGTCCACTGTACTCAGCTGCTAGATTACACTGACTGAGAGTCCACTGTACTCAGCTGCTGGATTACACTGACTGAGAGTCCACTGCACTCAGCTGCTGGATTACACTGACTGAGAGTCCACTGTACTCAGCTGCTGGATTACACTGACTGAGAGTCCACTGTACTCAGCTGCTGGATTACACTGACTGAGAGTCCACTGCACTCAGCTGCTGGATTACACTGACTGAGAGTCCACTGCTCTCAGCTGCTGGATTACACTGACTGAGAGTCCACTGCTCTCAGCTGCTGGATTACACTGACTGAGAGTCCACTGTACTCAGCTGCTGGATTACACTGACTGAGAGTCCACTGTACTCAGCTGCTGGATTACACTGACTGAGAGTCCACTGTACTCAGCTGCTGGATTACACTGACTGAGAGTCCACTGTACTCAGCTGCTGGATTACACTGACTGAGAGTCCACTGTACTCAGCTGCTGGATTACACTGACTGAGAGTCCACTGCACTCAGCTGCGGGATTACACTGACTGAGAGTCCACTGCTCTCAGCTGCTGGATTACACTGAGAGTCCACTGCTCTCAGCTGCTGGATTACACTGAGAGTCCACTTCACTCAGCTGCTGGATTACACTGAGAGTCCACTGCACTCAGCTGCTGGATTACACTGAGAGTCCACTGCACTCAGCTGCTGGATTACACTGAGAGTCCACTGCACTCAGCTGCTGGATTACACTGAGAGTCCACTGCACTCAGCTGCTGGATTACACTGAGAGTCCACTGCACTCAGCTGCTGGATTACACTGAGAGTCCACTGCACTCAGCTGCTGGATTACACAGGACTCAGCAACCTTCCGGGATATAATAAATGTCGATGCTTGTGTTGTTTGTAGAGTCATTGAGGTGAGTGAATAGTGTTTGTCTCGCTCAGAGTGCAAGTGCTTCCAATAACAGCTCCATTATCGGCCCCGCTTCCTCCTGTTTGTCTACTTGTGATGTTTTGTGATCTCATAATGAGGGGCGTGTGTGTGTGTGTGTGTGTGTGTGTGTGTGTGTGTGTGTGTGTGTGTACACCTCACTCCTGCTGCTTAAATCACTTTTCATTTATTTCACAATCCATATATCTAAGTTATTTTTTGAAGGTTTCCCTTATTATAATAATAATAATAATAATAATATTATTATTATTATTATTATTATTATTATTATTGTTAGAAAACCCGAAGGAGGAGGGTCATATAATGCCTTCGAAAAGAGAAGTGATCTGAACTGATCCAAGAAACATAAGGGTAGCTCCAATTCCTTGGACCAAGAACCCTTCCCCAGCATCTTCTCATAAAAGTTCTCGCCGTTCATCTTTTATTACGTACATTTATCATTTTCTATGTTATTCCTCACAAATTCCCCTATACAATATTTATCATTTTATTTTTTTAATATAATTTCTTTAATGTAATCTTGACATTATAATCGTAACAATATAATCCATAAATTATCTGTATAATTCTTGAGAGATATACAGATAATACATGACAGATGCAGATGATAATGCCACTTAAAGTAGTCTAGTAAGTGGGGTCAGGAGCTGCGACTCGACCAAATAAATACAACTCAGTGAATGTACATTCTTATATCATAGTGTGGTAAACAAAAGGGGATGTTATTGTTGACAAAAAAGGTGGACTAAAATGCAGAATATCGGAAAAAAGCAGCAGACGTCACAGGCCTCATGGGCATGAAATACCTGGGGCTAATAACAGATACGATTTTCCCAAAGAAAATCACATTATGAGAAGATAATGGAAGAGGAGGGAATGGAGAGGACCGACGTGAGGAAAATGATTGAAGATTCAAAATGCAGAATGTAAAAACCTGGTAAATTCAAAGATGACACAATGGAAAGTTACTAGAGACAGACCCAAGTTTATATGGGTGATAAATGCATAGAGACAGCACACATGCATGTGGCTCAGGAGCTGGGGGTCAACCTTGCCACCAACTGCTGCTTACTATATAAAGGAGTATTCTAGAGTGTATGTGAGGTGTGGGAGAGCAGGAGGAAGGTAGAGAGCTGTAAGTCCCAGGAGCTCTCTCACCAGGCTGCCTCATCTGGTGTTAATTAGTGTAGGGAGGCAGGGAGGGGAGATATGTCTCCTAGTCCACACACACATGCACACATACACACACACACACACACACACACACACACATACACACACACACACACACATACACCGTGTTGAAAACAGACACCCAGGATGATAACACATGCAGCAGAAATGTAGAATTCTTCCATGATTTTTGGAGTGCCAGAGCAACAAGGAGAGACCTGAAGTGAACGAAGGAGAAGAGAAGAAAATAAGACAGAAGACTTGTTAGCAGCTACACGTTCAGAGGCCAAAAAAAATGAGATGGCAAATCTTTTTCAGAGTTAAACTGAACAGAAGAAAAGAAATTGATAAAGGATCAGATGCTAAATAGAAAATCGAACCTTCAGAAATTAAAATGGTACGAAGGAATATTTGAACAAAGGAACTGAACATATGAAGAGAGAAAAGCTGAAGTGAGAAGAGACGAAAACGTAGAGTTAGTGACATAAACAGGATCTATACGTAAATTTAGAAAGAGCGAGAGGGTTCTCGACAGCCAGGGGAGAGTGAACCCAGTAGCAGCCAGTGAAGAGACGGGGACCAGGAGCTGAGATTCGACACCTGCAACCACATGTTAGGTGAGTACACGCACGTTCTCATCAGTTTGTGGTTGTAGGGGTTGAATCTCGGTTCTTGGCCCTGCCTGTTAACTGGCCGTGATCGTTTCACTTCTTTCTAGCCTGGTGGCCTCTGTCGTACCTATTCTTAAACCTGTGTATGGTTTAAATCATAGTGCCAGTACTTTAAAATAGTTATACTTAATGTATATATGAAAATGAAGATCAAAAAAAGAGAGAGAGAAAGAGATAAAGAGAAAGAGAAAGAGGGAGAGAGAGAAAGAGATAAAGAGAAAGAGAGAGAGGGAGAGGGAGACCAGGATCTCTAGATGATACTTTAAAGAGCTTAAACAAAGGTGTTATGCACCCGCATGACTCACTTCTCCAGCTCACTGCTGTAATTTATGCACAGGTGCGTCCCTCCCTCTGTCCCCTGTCTACCTCCTCACCTGTCCCTGTATCCTCCGTCAACCTCCAAACCTGTCCATTCTGCCTCCTGTATCACCAGACCACTGCTCTCTCCTACACCACCAGACCACTACTGTCTCCTACACCACCACACCACTACTGTCTCCTACACCACCACACCACTACTGTCACCTACACCACCAGATCACTACTGTCTCCTACACCACAAGACCACTACTGTCACCTACACCACCAGACCACTACTGTCACCTACACCACCAGACCACTACTGTCACCTACACCACCACACCACTACTGTCACCTACACCACCACACCACTACTGTCACCTACACCACCACACCACTACTGTCACCTACACCACCACACCACTACTGTCACCTACACCACCACACCACTACTGTCACCTACACCACCACACCACTACTGTCACCTACACCACCACACCACTACTGTCACCTACACCACCACACCACTACTGTCACCTACACCACCACACCACTACTGTCACCTACACCACCACACCACTACTGTCATCTACACCTCCACACTATGTCACCCCCCACTACTGTCACCTACACCACCACACCACTACTGTCACCTACACCACCACACCACTACTGTCACCTACACCACCACACCACTACTGTCACCTACACCACCAGACCACTATTGTATCCTACATCACCACACCACTACTGTCTCCTACACCACCAGACCACTACTCTCTCCTACACCACCAGACCACTACTGTCACCTACACCACCATACCACTACTGTCTCCTACACCACCAGACCACTACTGTCTCCTACACCACCAGACCACTACTGTCACCTACAACACCAGACCACTACTGTCTCCTACACCACCAGACCACTACTCTCTCCTACACCACCAGACCACTACTGTCTCCTACACCACCACACCACTACTGTCACCTATACCACCACACCACTGCTGTCTCCTACACCACCACACCACTACTGTCTCCTACACCACTACTGTCACCTACACCACCACACCACTGCTGTCTCCTACACTATCACACCACTACTGTCACCTACACCACCAGACCACTACTGTCTCACGAAATCGTAATGACACGATTGCAAACAAACCATACCAGACCACTATTGTCACCTACACCACCAGACTACTACTGTCACCTACACCACCAGACTACTACTGTCTCCTACACCACCACACCACTACTGTCACCTACACCACCACACCACTACTGTCACCTACACCACCACACCACTACTATCTCCTACACCACCACACCACTACTGTCTCCTACACCACCACACCACTACTGTCTCCTACACCACCAGACTACTACTGTCACCTACACCACCACACCACTACTGTCACCTACACCACCACACCACTACTATCTCCTACACCACCACACCACTACTGTCTCCTCCATAACACCACTACTGTCTCCTCCATAACACCACTACTGTCTCCTCCATAACACCACTACTGTCTCCTCCATAACACCACTACTGTCTCCTCACCATAACACCACTACTGTCTCCTCCATAACACCACTACTGTCACCTACACCACGCTATGACTAACTACTGTCCACACCACTCTACTACCCACCACACCACTACTGTCCCTACACCACCACACCACTACTGTCCCTACACCACACACTCTGTCCTACACCACCACACCACTACTGCCTACCACCACACCCTCTTCTACACCACCACACCACTACTGTCCTACACCCCACCACACCACTGTCACACCACCACACCACTAGCCACACTACACTCTGCACCACCACACCACTACTCTCCACCACACACCACTCTGTCCCTACACCACCACACCACTACTGATCTCCTTCACCACCACACCACTACTGTCACCTACACCACCACACCACTACTATCTCCTACACCACCACACCACTACTTCCCTACTCCCTACACCACCACACCACTGCTCAAACTTCTCTACACCACCACACCACTACTGTCTCCTACACACCACCACGTCCTCACCACACCTACTGTCTCCTACACCACCCACACCACTACTGTCTCCTACACCACCACACCACTACTGTCACCTACACCACCACACCACTACTATCTCCTACACCACCACACCACTACTGTCTCCTACACCACCACACCACTACTGTCTCCTACACCACCACACCACTACTGTCTCATACACCACCACACCACTACTATCTTGTTACGGCCCCCTATCTAACAATGGTAGTTAGGTAATTACCTCACCGGCCGGCAGTCAAGGGGTTACGTCATCAGACCTGATGTTTGACTGCCTGGCAGGCGTGACTGACAGTGTCATCGAGACTCTCCCCTAGTCAACACTGGAGAGTCCACCAGCTTACTGATACACTACTGGAGTTCGCCAGGCAGACCTGCTTGAGAGTTGTAGACTTTCGCAGTGTGGTGCTGGTGACAGGTCTACAGTGCTAGCGAGACTCTCCCCTATACAACTCTGGAGAGTTCACCAGCTCCCTGATACACCTAGTGAGTGTACGAGACTCTCCCATATACACTGCTGGAGAGTGTCAGCGAGACTCTCCCTTATACCACACTGGACAGTTCACTAGCTCCCTGATACACCTGGGAGTGTTCAACAGACAGACCTGGAGATTGACTCTTCGTGCTGGTGACGGCCTTAGACTATCTACTGGCTTATTCACCGTACCGACTGTGTTCCTGAGACTATGTACCTGAAAATGGACTGTTGTACCTGAACTTATGTACCTGAAAGTGTGTGACACTGGTAACAGGTGGTGTCTTGTGTGACACTGGTAACAGGTGGTGTCTTGTGTGACACTATGTGGTGTCAGGTATTTAGTGGTGTAGTCAGTCAGTTTGTGACGGTGGCACGACACAGGTTGAGTCGTGTATTTGATGTGTGTCATAACGCGGTGAAAAGGTTTTATTAGAGATGGGTTCATGATGCAAGGAAGGTGTCTTATGGGCACAGAGAAGGGTGTCGTGTGACACAGAAGAGAAGGCGTGTCGGGTGACACAGAGAACGGGTGTCAGGGGACCCCGTGAGAAGGCGTGCCATAAGACAAAGAAGTATCATGACAAGGTGTGGTAGTGTCCTGCGTGACACTAGAAGATGGCAGCGACTTGACACTACACCGAATACTTGATTTTACTTGTGACTTTTATCTTGTACTGTGATTTTGTGTAAATAGGTTTTTACACAGATTATTAGATTGTTTTTATTCAGATTATATGCTTTTATATTAATATATATTTAATATAATAAAAATCTGAAAAATGAGCTTTTACTTAGTATCCCAAACAGTCGTTTATTACAAATGCATCTTTATTTGTAATATATCTCCTACACCACCACACCACTACTGTCTCCTACACCACCACACCACTACTGTCTCCTACACCACCACACCACTACTGTCTCCTACACCACCACACCACTACTGTCTCCTACACCACCACACCACTACTGTCTCCTACACCACCACACCACTACTGTCTCCTACACCACCACACCCACTACTGTCTCCTACACCACCACACCACTACTGTCTCCTACACCACCACACCACTACTGTCTCCTACACCACCACACACTACTGTCTCCTACACCACCACACCACTACTGTCTCCTACACCACCACACCACTACTGTCTCCTACACCACCACACCACTACTGTCTCCTACACCACCACACCACTACTGTCTCCTACACCACCACACCACTACTGTCTCCTACACCACCACACCACTACTGTCTCCTACACCACCACACCACTACTGTCTCCTACACCACCACAATATTCACACCTATAATTCTACATACAAATCATACAATGCGGTTGAGTAAATCAATCAGTTATGCTTATTTCAAGTGTCTGTTGGTCACACTGCCTGGGGTAAACAGAGGGGGTTGCTTACTTCAAGTGTCTGTTGGTCACACTGCCTGGGGTAAACAGAGGGGGTTGCTTACTTCAAGTGTCTGTTGGTCACACTGCCTGGGGTAAACAGAGGGGGTTGCTTACTTCAAGTGTCTGTTGGTCACACTGCCTGGGGTAAACAGAGGGGGTTGCTTACTTCAAGTGTCTGTTGGTCACACTGCCTGGGGTAAACAGAGGGGGTTGAGAGGGTTGAGAGGGTTGAGAGAGGGGAGTTGAAGGATCCGGCATTGAATGAGGGGTCGTTGAAGGATGGAGGCAGTGAGGGAGGTGGGTAGGGAGGAAATGATCGAGGGGAAAGTGTGTAAATGTTACAGATGCTGAAACTACCTGAATTGTGTGTAAGTGTTTCCTGGAGTGATATTTAAAGATTTCACACACGGTCGGTTCTACACTTCTTCCTTCTTAATGATTATCTTGGCATCGCTCCAGTCTTAAGATGATCTTGACTCTGTGAATAGCACCTGCATTATTCAAATGATTCATCCAGCAAGCATATTGATGTTCATAAATACGAGTGTCTAGGTTTCTTGAGTTCTCCATCAAATTGTCTTTCTTTTATCCACCACATGGACTAATTTCCCGCATATATGTCAGTTTGTCCTACAGAATTCTTGTCAGATTCTTAATGATAGTGTCGGTGGCTGTAGTAACTCAAGTTTGCATTTAGTCAGGGCTCTGGCTACAGAACCTGGAGTTCATTACCTTTGTAACTTGTTCAGCTATCAAAACTTTGGGGTCCAGTCCCTGGACCCATTAGGTACCTCTGTAATCTTTTGACTACCGCCCACAGAATGGGTATGGGGTGCATAATAAAGATATCAAACTTACTCTGGCTACATTAGGGGCCACTTCACTCATGGGAAGAATAATGAGCCTGGCTGAGGGACTATCTTGCCTGATAGTGTTGATGATGGTAGACGCTCGTCTTTTCGGGTCGGTGGTGGAAGGGAGAAGTGTAGTGAATATCCTGGTGTATGTCCTCAGGAAGTCAAGTCTCCACGCTCTGTATGATCTCCAAGAGAAATTGTTGATAACTCTTAAAGTCGCCTTAAGTATCGTTGTTCAAGTAGACGTATACAAAGTTATTTTTATTAGTCGGTTTGTAATACATTTTAAAAGATAAACTTCCATCGTGTCTGCAAATGTGTAGGTCCGGGAAAAATATATTTCCCACACACATTTCTTCCGAGGTAATCTTTATTGAAGGTTCCACTGTATTGAGCCTCTTTTGTTGATTACCAATATTAAATTTTACGAGTAATATAATCAGGTACGTCGCTCCTGTAGTTTGACATCTTATGACGTCCATCTTTCTTTTGCTACACCCCCTTTTTTCTTTCCTCTGCCTCATGTGTATAATTTCTCTTGCCCCCTGACCTGGGATGATGGAGATATCTTCGTAAAAATTTAATTTCACGTGAGTATGGGATGGGCTATCTGTCAGATAGCAATTCCCAAGTAATAGTAACTCCAGCTCTGCCGTAGCCGATGAACCTGTACTGATGGACGACCCCATAACTTTTCCAAACTAATTTAATCAGTATAGGGAATCTCCAGATGCAATTGAAATTAAAATTCACTAAAGTGGATAATTTAGCTGGAACAAGTAAACTGACAATGTCACTAACCTCTTTACGCAGATGGTGGATGTTCCTGGACGACAAACACCTCAGCGTAAAGCGCCGTCACATCCGGACTTTCCAACTTCTAATTTTTCATGTTGATATTTCTGTCGCATTATAGGTCACCGGACTGTTTCAGCACTGCTGATAATCCTCATAAGTTCCAGATGTTTTGCAATAATGCCGGCAAATATGTGTGTGGAACACTTTTAATGACAGAAGTTATAGGGCCCAGATTAGACGTTGGGTTTAGAATTTAGCCCATTTCTGGAAGAAAGGTTTTTCTTAGAATCCCACTGGTTGTTGTGTAGAGACTCGTTAACACTCTCGCCCTTGTTGAAGTCCTTCAGGACTCAAATATTTAATATTCTGAACGACCAGAGAACCTAAGAGCCTCTACACTCTGGCAGTTTCAACATTTCCAACGTATTGGCAAAACTGATCTTGAAATGACAGGAAACGTATATGAGGCGACATCAACCTCCACCAAACTGTCCCCACCGTCACTACGCCTGACTCTGCTCCACTGTACGCTGTATAATTCTTCCATGGTGATCTCTGTATTGGACTGATAAAGTCACTGGTGGACGATACGTATTCTCATTAAAATTTTCATAATTGTCGGTGTTATATACCTTGTCTGATACCTGAGAGAGGGAGGGCCGAGGAAGGGATGCTGAGGGTGGGAGATAATAAGGAAGATACAGTTGGACGAAGCAATGGAAGGAAGGACTGAGGGAAAGGGAATTGAAGGAGTTTTGATATATATATACGTATATATATATATATATATATATATATATAATCGTGAAGTGGAGTATATAATTGAAACTAACTATATTTCAGTTTCACTTAAGAAATAAGCAATTACGCAATATATTAAATACACCTTCACTGCTTTCATATATATTCACAAAGATTCTTCAGCCACCCCTCATGTAGTTGTATATTAATCAGAGTGCAGGAACACGTACACAACACACTAGACCAGTATTACATTTACTGAAGTGTATGTTATTGTATTACTCTCACAAACATTGATCACATTTCTGTGAAGCCCATGACGACCCATTCAGTGGGTAGCTTAAAGATGTTACCTAATACCAACACGCCTGGAATAAAAAAAAATCGTGTGCCCCCCTCCAAAAAATGGGATACTTTTATACAGGAAGGTGTTGGTAACGGGTATCGACTTCGAGTGCAGGTATACATATACCGCCCCTTCCCACTATCCCACTCCTGCCAGAGTGTTACAGGGTATATGGAAACTAATATTGGCCACGGTCTCAAAGCTATTGCAGTCGCTCATCGCATCCTATTAACTGGTCGTTTAATATTCAGATATACGCCAATACTTGTGGAGGCTGCCAATAGATGGCAGCGGCGG
>WNWK01003698.1:132500-159041 GCA_009830355.1 Cherax destructor
GGGGGCAGTGTTTGAAGGGGCAGGGTGAAGAGCTAGTGGATAAATGGATGGAAAGGCTTGATGCCTGAGCAGAGGACTGGGTGAGTCAGTGTTGTAGAGAAGTCAGGTTAGGTAAGATTCATCAGGAAACAGGACAAGTGTTTCCTGACACGGGTCCTGGAGCTTTCGGTCATCTGACCGAAGCCTTTCGCTGGCTTACCCGTCCACTTCTTTAAATATTATGGTTACGATTATAACCATTGAGGTTATGTAGAGAGGTGAAGGAAGAGACAGTGTTGGGACTCCCTCTCTTGTTACATGGTGCCAAGGAGAATTGAAGAGAAATTAATGACCTGTTAAGCATTTTCCCATAGGTCCTTCGGACAATGGAGTGCCTAGAAGGTTGGCACACAGATGGCCCTTCCTTGTTTCAAACTCCAGTAGAGTGCCAGGCCTAAATCTTGTAGCTAGCAGAGTCAGCCAGTGGGCAACTCTTACCTGCCTGTCACTGACACTGGCGCTGTAGACACGCTGGCGCTGTAGACACATTGACACTGTAGACATACTGGCGCTGTAGACACACTGGCGCTGTAGACACACTGGCGTTGTAAACACGCTGACACTGTAGACACATTGACGCTGTAGACACACTGGCGCTGTAGACACATTGACGCTGTAGACACACTGGCGCTGTAGACACACTGGCGCTGTAGACACACTGGCGCTGTAGACACTGGCGCTGTAGACACGCTGGCGCTGTAGACACGCTGACGCTGAGTCTACAAGATTCCTTGTAAAACATGTGATCAAGTTTATTCCAGTCAAACTGGTAAAAGTCTTGAACTAAGATTAAAACAACATAAATATAGCATTAGAAGAGGACAAGATTCTAAAGCTCTGTTTATTCATGTGAGAGATTTTAACCATCCAGTTGATTTTCAAAAGGCTGAGAAAAGTGTATGTAGCAAGTCAATGGTCGAGACGAATATAATAGAATCAAGTTTCAAAAAGAAAATAGTTTTGTAAATAATATGAATATTGCATTTTGGGTTATGGAAATTGGATTCATTTATAATTAACAAAATTTGGGAAGAATTTATACGCTAGACAAATAAAATTTACGGGAATATAAGGTATGTTTCAGGGATCCCTGAATACCTGCGTTTCAGGGATACCTGACTACCTGCGTTTCAGGGATCCCTGAATACCTGCGTTTCAGGGATCCCTGAATTCCTGCGTTTCAGGGATCCCTGACTACCTGCTTTTCAGGGATCCCTGACTACCTGCGTTTCAGGGATCCCTGACTACCTGCGTTTCAGGGATCCCTGACTACCTGCGTTTCAGGGATCCCTGAATACCTGCGTTTCAGGGATCCCTGACTAAATGTTTTTCATGGATCCCTGACTACCTGCGTTTCAGGGATCCCTGACTACCTGCGTTTCAGGGATCCCTAACTACCTACCTACATCATCATAAAAAGTCAGGTGTTGTTGAGGGTGGCAGCGAGGTGTAGTCTCGTCCTTATATGTCTTCCTGTTAATCTTTTATTTTTATAGTTCCTAGATAATGTGAGAAATCACGAAAGCGCTTGGAATTTCACCATTTTTCACAGTGATTGTTCTGCATATTATGATATTACCTATCTACTGTGATCTTACTGCATATATATATATATATATATATATATATATATATATATATATATATATATATATATATATATATATATATATATATATATATATATATATATATATTATATATATATATATATATATATATATAATATATAGTATATATATATACTATATACATTTCTGGAAGAGAATCTTCAAGTCTCGATGTTTCTCACTTTTTTATTTATCAAAATTAGACACATCAGCAGTGTGCTGGTGAGTTAATAAATTTATATACGTTCAGTTTACACAATTAACCTAAGTAAATTACTTAGGATAACCTAAAGAAGGTCAAAGTTACTTTGCTGCTATCTTATTCTATATGACAGTTACATAGTGGGAAGGAAAGCTGACTGTGTTACCCTGACATGTACCGTCACCCAGGATGGGGCGCGTCACCCAGGATGGGGCGCGTCACCCAGGATGGGGCGCACTCACAGTGTTGGAATCTGTCATCCTGAGCTGCAAGACAGAGGGGCAATTATTGTGTTATAACCCAAGGGGGAAGAGATTAGGGAGAGAGAGAGAGGACAGTAGTGGGAATGAAGGCACGTGTTATGATAGGAGTGGTAAGAATGTGAAAAAGGGAAGGGGGAGAAGGATAGGGGAGCTGACGGAGGGTATATGGGAAAATAGGTGGAATAGCAGCAGGAAGGGAGGGCCACAACTGGCTATCAGTTGCCAGATAGTTTATGGACGAAATTGGTTTGGGCTAAT
Organism: Cherax destructor; assembly: GCA_009830355.1. Taxonomy (NCBI): domain Eukaryota; kingdom Metazoa; phylum Arthropoda; class Malacostraca; order Decapoda; family Parastacidae; genus Cherax; species Cherax destructor. The sequence goes on from WNWK01003698.1 coordinate 134,873, forward strand.
GGTCAGTATATATGAAAAAGTATAAATAACAATTTGTCAAAAAAAAGTATTTGTGTATGTATATAAATATGTTTGTAATCAAATCTACACATTTTACCGGGGCGCCCATCCATGCATATGTACAAACAATATAAACAGTCTTGTGATGATCTCTCAAATGTTGTTGTTTGGTGTGTGTGTGTGTGTGTATGTGTGTGCGTGTGTGTGTATGTATGTGTGTGCGTGTGTATGTTGTGTGCGTGAGTGTGAGTGTGTGTGTGTGTGTGTGTGGTGTGGGTGAGTGTGTGTGTGTCTGTGTGTGTGTCTGTGTCTGTATAATTTAGGAGGCCTTGTCTCCTTAATTACAGTCTTCGACTGTATTAGTTTCTGGTCTCATTGACCTGATCATACATTCTTACCATTGCCTCATCTATATCATTCCATCAATTTACCAGCTTGAAATCTAAATTACTTTCTTACATTCCAATCGCTCAACTGAATTGTTTAGATTCCATCTATGCTCCCTCCTTCCTGTGCTTCACATTTCAAAAAGTTTGCGCCTCTCTTCTCTGTCAAATAATTAAGTATCATGTACATCGTAATCATGTCTCCACTAGTGCCCCTGTCTTAAAGTCATCAGGTTCGATTTGTTTAGTCTCTCCTCTTAACTACGTAAGTTCCCTCAGATATCTTGCAAATATGCTAAAATGTGATCTGTCATTCAGGACTCAAGTTGATGTTATTGAAGGACTCGTGATCAAGGCGTCATTACCTCTGGTTCTCCAAGCTCTGCCACCCCTTACAGGCTCAGTATTTCCCCCGTGCGTAATAATGATCAATATTCATACCCTGACAGTGACAACGTCATTTATTCCACCAGGTTTACCGAGCGTAATATTTCAACACTGTTATTGGCTGGCGTGATTCATTGACGTTTAACTGTTCCATTCATTTATATCAATGTGATAGTGTCGATTAAGTGGATAAAAAAATAATGAACATATTTTTTTGTTTATTGACGTCGTAAAAAAAAAGTTCAACCATTTATATTTGGGTTTCAGTTTAGCGATAATTGACAGGGCATCGATTTTGTTAGGTACCCCAGAAGGGGGAAGGTTGAGTTGGCTGCCTCATTTTTCCCGTCCTCCTACTTTTATTTCACTCGTTACTCGGGAACGCTTCATTCAATCGGCTTCAAATTTTGACCGCTTGTGCACGGTAACTAGTGCAACATTCTAAGAACACCTGGCATGTGCAGTTGTCCTGTGACCAAAGTTATTGAGCCCAGTCCCAGCATCCTGGAAGCGCTGGAATCCATGCCATAACTGGAGAATGACTCCTCAGATCGGCTTCAAATTTTCACCACTAGTGAGGCTTCCTGAACGCAAGCTTCTTGCTCTTATTGTGTGGAATAAATTTCAATATGCCAATTTTTATTATATAAAGATATCAATTTATACTCAGTAATTAAAATGCTTTTCTTGAGCGGCTTGAAGACATTAATGGTGATGCAGTCTGCGAAAACAATGATGCCACATAAGTATAGTCCGAGTAACTGAAAATTTGAATCTTTACTGAAGTTGATAAAAAAATCTTTGAATCAGATAATAATAATAATAATAATAATAATAATAATAATAATAATAATAATAATAATAATAATAATAATAATAATAGTAATAATAATAATAATAATAATAATAATAATAGTAATAATAATAATAATAATAATAATAATAATAATAATAATAATAATAATAATAATATATAACTATATAGAAAGCCTCTTGTTTTGCAGAACATTTCGGGTAAATTAGGTCTATTTTATCCCAGGATGCGACCCACACCAGTCGACTAACACCCAGGTACCTACTTACTGTTATGGTGAACAGGGACATCAAGTGCCTTAAGGAAACACGTCCTAATGTTTCCACCCGTACCGGGGATCGACCCACGGACCTCACTGTGTGAGCTGAGTGCGCTAGCAATGGAGCTACGAGCCTTGATGCTGGTGATGGGCGCTTGATCCAAGGAACTAGGCTTGTTCTCCTCTTCCATACGTCGAATCTGAATGTCTCTCATTCCACAGTTGCTATATGACCCCTACTGGTTTAGCGCCTTCCACTGATGAAAATGAAACAATAGTGTATGGCATCAATTTTTATTTTCCGATTCATCTTGTAAAACATTTTTTGGCTGTAGGCTGTGTAGGCTGTGTAAGCTGTGTAGGCTGTGTAAGCTGTGTAGGCTGTGTAGCCTGTGTCAGCTGTGTAGGCTGTGTAGGCGCATATCTTCCTGGATTTTGTCCAATAACTGGAGAATGCCTCTTCCGGTCGGCTTTAAACTTTAAGTGCTGATGTGTTTTCTTCAAAATAAGGTTCAGCTTATCTTCAAAGCTGGTATTTGTTAGTGGGAGGTTTGAATAAGATCTGGGCTGTGGATATCCCATTTGTGTCGTTGTTATTGAAGAAAATAGGATATTTGTGTCCATGTGGTAATTTGTAAATCCCAAAATTTAATGCACTTTTAGTGTTCACTTCGAATATTTAACTCTATTAGTAAATTATGCCGCACTCTGCACTAATCTTTTTTTACGTGTATTCAGGTACAGGGAGACTGAGGTTATGCAATACCTTTCACGCTCGCGCTGCGTCCAAAATTACATCTAGTCTTGGTTAAGAAATAATATCTCTCTCTCTCTCTCTCTCTCTCTCTCTCTCTCTCTCTCTCTCTCTCTCTCTCTCTCTCTCTCTCTCTCTCTCCACTACCAGGACTGACTTTCCCCAGCCACTCACCTAGCTTCCTGATTCTTCCGCAGTGCCACCTAGAAGCATCACCCTCCTAGGGAGGAGCGAGGGGGAGGTGGTTGAGGTGACAGCAGGTGACAAGCTTCAGCTGGAGTGCTTAGTGGCAGACGCCAGACCAGCACCTAATGTCACCTGGTACCGAGAAGACCACAGGATAGACTCTAGTAAGTTACCCATGGCAGACCTTCTAATTAATTTATATATAAAATCGTCACAACAAAACAGATAGTAAAGTAAGTTAAGTAAGTATTAAGGCCTCATACTTAATATTATGGTTATAATGTACAATTGCCCCTTGAAAAAACAGTACAATCAAGTAGAAGAAATGATAAATAAAAGATTAAAATATAGTATTGAGAGTATCTTTCCTCCCCTTAGTCTCTGGTATCACCACCATCATTACCAATACCATCACCATCTGTTGTTCCAGAGCAACAGACCGATGTGGTCCAGCCTTCCAGCACCATGCGACGGCTGGTGAGTCTGCTGAGTCGTCTCGTGCTGACGTCAAAGCAGGAGGACGACGGGGAGGAGTATTCGTGCAGGACCCAGCATCCTGCCTTGAAGGACTCCACCACCTCACCGCTGGCCGCCACAGTTACCCTCTCAGTTCTCCGTGAGTCTAGTTTTCTCTCATTATTTTCTTCTTGTTTTCTCCTAGTTAGTAAGTTTATTCAGGTATACACAAATATTGTTATATAGATTATCATACATAACAGCATATGTGTAGAGAACCAAGGATAACCCAAAAAAAGTCAGACAGAGTGACTTATTCATTATTTTTACACAAGCTTATTTATTATTTTACACAATTTTGGATGATCACAATTGTCTTACACAATAACATATGTGCAAAAGTCAAAGTGACTTATTGTCGCTCGGATCCATTGACAACTATTAAAACGATATCAAGATTTTTTTTTTTTTTTAAGAAGAAAAAGTTTTCTTTCGGATTATTAACCCGGAGGGTTAGTAACCCTGGATAACGCAATTAAGTCAGTGCATCATCGAGGACTGTTTGGCTTATTTCCATTTGAGGTCCTTTAATCCAGGATGCGACCCATAACAGTCGGCCGACGCAACACCCAGGAAGAGTTGGCCACACGGAAGTTGAGACGAATTAGGCCCGATGGAGAGATGTGGCGGCTCTTCGTAATAGTAAACAATAATAATTTTTATTTCTACAAGTACATGTACAACATATATAGGCCTAGCTGACATACTGCTATATAGAAAGTCCCTTGTTATGCAGAGCATTTCGGGAAAATTTGGTCAATTTTGTCCCCAAGTATACATGTTTTTACTGCTAGGTGAACAAGGACATCAGGTGTCTTAAGGAAACACGTACCGGGGATCGAACCACGGTAGGTGCCAAAGCTGGAGCTTGCTACCACCTGCAGCTCACAAGACTGCCAGTCCCATTAGCCCACCTTGGGCGGGAAAAATGGCAGACCATGGAGACCAAGCTTCTCCCTACGAGCCCCGTGAGGGCGGGGAACGTGGCTAGGCCTGGGGACAGTTTGTCCCAGACGATGAGGGGGTAATTGTACCTCCTCCCACGGGAGACATAGGTCTCAGACACTCCCAAGACAGGGAGCCAAGGCCGAGTCACCATCTGGAAAAGACTCGGGCCGGAAGAGTACCGGCGAATCATCAACAACAACAACGAACCACGGACCTCAAAGTGTCAGCTGAGTGCACTACCAGTGGGGTTGCGGGACACCTTGGTTGTGAAAGACTACGTGTAACCACGCAAATGTTGTTGCAACAGAGACGATGATTGGTGGATAAATATGTGTAATACATGATCACTATGTTTTGGTTAGGGATCTGAAGTATCCAGGTATTCACAGAATATATGCACCGAGAGATGTATATATCTGTCAGTGTACGTATATGCACTGAGAATTTAGTGCGTATTTTAATAATGAAAATGATCTTAAGATGTGAGCAGATTACATGCAGTGTTAATGATCCTCGTCTGGCGGAAAGGATTTAAATGACGATTGTGTGATATATGCATTATTTTACTTTGATCTCTCTTCTCTCTCTCTCTCTCTCTCTCTCTCTCTCTCTCTCTCTCTCTCTCTCTCTCTCAGCAACGAATGGTAAGACATAATAATAATACGCAATGCAATAACTAACATATTTATTTAGATGTTTCGACAGTCAGTTTCTTTTCTGCAGACATTACAATGGTATTATATGTCAGATCTCAAAATGTGACAGATATAGTCGTTTCCTTGAACGAATCTGCCTGGACGTCCTGCTCATTTCTACAACATTGCAATCCCCTAATGATGTGTTGATTGCAATACGAGAGACCTAGAGCTATCATTCAACTCCCCATGTGGAGTTGAATGATATATATATATATATATATATATATATATATATATATATATATATATATATATATATATATATATATATATATATATAAAATAAGAGAGAGAGAGAGAGAGAGAGAGAGAGAACGCAGTCAGCAGGATTCGAACCCACGTCCGTCAGGGATATCTGGCAAGGTTCCCCAGTGACACTAGCGGCTCTACACCGAGTGGTGTAGAGCGCTTTCCCTCTCACCCTCCCTCTCACCTTCTCTCTCGCCCTCCTTCTCGCCCTCCATCTCGCCTTCCCTCTCACTTTCCCCTCTCACCTTCCCTCTCGTCTTTCCTCTTACCTTCCCTCTCGCCCTCCCTCTCACCCTCACCACACCAAGACCATTCTGGCAGCATTGAGCCATCCTTCTCACCTCCACGACCTTCCCGATAATACTGCTCCAGATACTGTTCGCCCTCATTAACCCTTCTCTCTCTCTCTCTCTCTCTCTCTCTCTCTCTCTCTCTCTCTCTCTCTCTCTCTCTTCTCATCAGAGGAGTAGTGATAGAGAGCCATGTCCTCATTCTCTCGCTTTCCCACTTCTTTCTTCTCTCTCCTCTCCTCCCTTCCTTCACTCTCACTTCTCGCTCTTACTTCTCTCTCTCTCGCCTCGTTCTTTCATTCTCCTCCCCTCTCTCTCTCTCTCTCCTCTCCTCCCTCCCAGGCCTCTCCTCCCTCCCTCCTTCACGCCCCATCTCCCCTTGTACACTTGTCTCGTTTCCCCTTGTTGATTTAGGATAGTTATCCCCTCCTTGGGCTGCCTCACTAATTTCCCACTTCCATCAGCATTCCCCGTTTTCTATAGCACACTTTGTTTTCTTTACCTTTTGGCGGTGACTAAATTACGTCTAGGTTGACACTTGTTATTCATGTATGTCATTTTTTTTAGACCTTGTATGACCAAAAGAGGTTTAAAGTTTTCTTTAAGTAAGATGATAATATTTTTTTTAGTAATAATGTTTTAAGAAAGTTTATAACAGAAGCTCTTGGACAGATGCAGGTATATACACAATAGACAGACACAATAGACAGACCAGGGAGTTACACACACCGGTGACAGACAAAAGATGGACACAGTAAACGACGACAGAGGAGAGAGTGACAGCCACGGACAGGCAAACACACGGACGGGAGGGGAGTATAAATATTGTCATTTACCGAGATCACAGATGTAAATAGGAAAAAAACAGCCAAAGACGGACATAAACAAAAATAAGACAAATTGGTAACAGTGGCAAGAATAGTCGATAGACACGTACGGACACAGGCGAAACACAGACAGATATGTATAGAGATACAGACAGCCACGTATACATAGGCAGATATATGTAGACATTGTGTGACTGAAGCATTATGTGTATGTATACTTGTATGCATACTATGTGTATTACAGCATTGTGTGTGAACGTGTGTGTATATACTTAGCTATTTGTACTTACCTATTTATGGTTGCAGGGGTTGATTCACAGCTCCTGGCCCCGCTTCTTTACTGGTCGGCACTAGTGTGTGTGTGTGTACTACATTCCCAAAAGTATTGTATGTGTACATAAAGTTCACAGGAGCCTTGTATGTATGTGTGTATATATCACGTTCCCGAAAGAATCATGTGTATTCTAGTTTCCCTTGAGCATTAATACAGTGAGTCCGTCCCTCGCCAGACCCGCCCGGGCGGCCAGTTATCCATGGCTACAAGACAGGTGAAGTACTTCGCGCAGGGGAACGTCGAACTCTCACCTGCCGTGTGGCAGGCGGCAACCCACGCCCCTGGGTCACCTGGTACTGGTATGGCCTTCCCCTCAACCACACGGCCAAGAGCAAGAGCAGGAAGAGCGTACACCTCAAGTCCAAAGCCACCAGCAAGCGAGGCAAGAAGACCAAAGGGGTGAGCGTCACCCAGCAGGTGACCGCCTCGCGTACTGAAGATGGAGCCGTGTATGAGTGTCGCGTCTCCAGCGACCTCCTCCCGCGACCCCTCACCACAAATGTCACCCTCACGGTGCATTGTAAGTTGCTCTCATCACAGTTCAAGGTGCCCTTCACTACTCTTTTAGTCCTCTCTTTGTTTACATTTCTTCAACAACATTCTAAAATGTCCTCTCGGTATTTACACTGTCGTCAGCACGAGGGTCTCAGAGGGTCGCTAGATGTGAGGCCAATGTTTACCTCCCATCCTGAAATATTTGACCATGAGAATACATGTTTCTCTAAACGTTGTCACAGTAACGATGCTTACCCTCTCCTTGGTTCTACTGTTCACTGTAAAACTGCGCTCTACTCTTACTCCATATAAGAACATAAGAAGGAACACTGCGGCAGGCCTACTGGCCCATGCGAGGCAGGTCCAATTCTCCCACCGGCTTAAGCCAATGCCTTGACCTAGTCAGGTCAGTCACATCCACTTAAGGAAGGAGCACTGCATCTGACCTAGTAGCACAAGCTAGTCAGGTCCATCTCACACCCACCCACACCCACTCATGTATTTATCCAACCTATTTTTAAAACTACGCTGCGTAGGCAGTGAATTAACGCTTTAGCACTCTTTTTCTATACTTTTTGGATATTTCACATATTTTTAAAAATCATATGAAAAAGTCCTTAAAAATATATATATTATTAATTCATGTAGTTAGGGCATTTTCTGGCATACTTCAATTTTTAGCTGTTAATATATATATATATATATATATATATATATATATATATATATATATATATATATATATTGTTTGAATCTATTGAGTGTTGTCCCCGCTTGTACAGACTTGTTTGTTTTGTATTTCATGAGACTGAATTCGTGTGTTACTCAGTGCATGGAGTGATGGAAACTCTCTCATTCTCTCTCTCTCTCCCTCTCTCTCTCTCTCTCTCTCTCTCTCCCTCTCTCTCTCTTGTTTCAACGAGGCAGTTTACTGTGTCTTTGTAACACGTTAACAAGCACGAGCAAGTGTGTTGACAATTCTTGTCCAAAGTTTCCTATTGCCACGTCCTGGACCCACCACATGGGAAGCGTTGTTTCTCATGACGTGGTTCTCCAGGAGACTCTCTCTCTCTCTCTCTCTCGAAGCAGTTCAGTGTCTCGTTTACCCAATCACAAGACAGTCCCAGTCTCCCTAAATCATTCAGGTGCCTCTGAACAAATTGAACATCTCACCGCCTGAAAATGGAGGCCATATCTAGGAGCAACAGTGAAATATACGTCAAAAATGCTGATCCCAGTCACTGTTGATCCCAGCGGAGGATCACGGAGGACGATCATGGAGGGAGGTCTCTCGTCCATAGAGGAAAGCATCTTAACCAGTTATTGTTCCCCTCCTCCATCCTCGGTTCTCTTTTCAGTGTTTTTGTTCTTTTGTTTAGTTCCTCGCAGATGTCCGGCACATTCGTGACTTCAGAGCTGAAATATATTCGAGCGGATGCGTCTTCCAATAAAAATTGGCCAGTAAAAATTGGCGAATAAATATTTACCAATAAATTCACCCTGATGTTGAAACAAAATTTACAATGATTCCAAATTACGTATTCAGTCAAATTATTATTATTATTATTATTATTATTATTATTATTATTATTATTATTATTATTATTATTATTATTATTATTATTATATTGCTATTTTTATTATTCATAAAATGGTTAGAGCTTTCATATGAATATAATAAAATGTGTTTTTCTTCCTGTATATAAACCGAGAGATGTATATTAGTAAATATATACTCAGCAATGTGTATTTCTCAGTGTATATGCACCAGGAGTGTGTATGTCAGATGTTTATTCTTAGCTGAATTACGTTTCAACATCAACGAATTCAATTCTAGTATCGTTTCTCTCCCCCCTTCACCTAGACGCCCCTGCACAGGTGCGGGTGAGCGGACCTACGGTGGTGGCAGCAGGGGAACACCTGACTCTCACCTGTGTCACCTCACCTGCCAACCCACCTGCGACCATCACCTGGACTGTGGATGGTAGGTGTCATAATATAAACGGTATATCATAACAATAAGCTGTAGTACTAGACATATATACCCATATTTTACGAATATACCCATATATACCCATATTTTATGTCATACCTTATTTTAGGAATAAAAATAAAGTCTATAGGAGAAGTGCAGCTTTCATGGCCATCATACATTCGATAGTATTCAAACCTAACAAGTCTAGGCGGCGGGTGTCGGGACTTCTTGAGATTACCATTACATGTGGCAGGTTGGTGTAGCAACTGCTAGTGGACAAAAACATTGTAACGAGTGTGGGGGGAAAAATAATGAATATTCCGGCATTATATTTTACAATGCAGTATATTACAGACTTTACCCCAGCAACATTTATGAAATCTCCAAACACGAAACTAAGTTATGTAGTAAGTTCCAAGACTAAGTAAGAATAACAGTGTAGTATATTCGTGGGTATGCGGCGCTAAAAGTGTAGGGGGTCATACGGATCCTTGGAAATGAGAGGCAATTAGTTTTAACCCAAGGAAAGAAAGTGTAGCTCCAGTCCCTAGGATCAACAACTGTTAATCAGCGTCAAAGCATCTTCCTTTCAGGGCAGTGATTCTCTCACATTTCAACTGAACTTGCCCAATAAGAAATTAAAAATAAACAAAAAATTGAAAACTTAATTTCGGTAAGCAAGAAGCCCGAGTTTGCTAAGTATGTGATATAATTAATAATTTGCTCTTGAAGGAGCGCAGGTAAACACCACGACGTCGACAGTGAGTAAAGATGAAGGTGGCGGGTGGGTGACCTCGTCTCGGCTGACCCAGGAGGCGGCGAAGTCGAGTCAGGTCAGGCAGATGGTGGTCGTGTGCCTGGCTCATCACCTGGAGGCTGGGGAAGCCATCTCTCACACCCGCAGCATCACCCTCATCAGTGAGTTCCGAGCCTTGCTTGTTTAATGGAGGCATGTAATGGAGGTCAGTCCCAGCGTCTACCTGTTTCCAATCTGTATATTCGTCAGTCCCTCCCTCCTACGGGTCTTCCTTTCGCCTGTCAGTTAGTTCGTCTCTTTATTTATCCGTGTTCACGTTCGTCCTTAAGCCAACCCATTATTGTGTTGATACATCGATAACAACATCATTTTCTTTATTAAAATAGCCAACAGATAAGCAAAGAAAAATGTTGTGAGGTTGTACCCCATCTTCCTTCTCCTCTTTCTCACAGGACCTCCAGGACAGCCGCGGGTGGAGATACACTCCAAGGGACAGCTGGTGGCTGGAGACAGTCTGGAAGTGTCTTGCACCAGCGAAGGAGGACACCCTCCACCACAGTTCAGGTCTGGACACTTTACCATCTTTTCTTTCAAATTCTAATGATCTTCCTCTCTCTCTCTCTCTCTCTCTCTCTCTCTCTCTCTCTCTCTCTCTCTCTCTCTCTCTCTCTCTCTCTCTTCTCTCTCTCTCTCCCAGCTCGTTCGTCTTTATCCGTCATTACGCTATTTGTCACAATAGGAATTGTGAATTTTCCAGCAACTGTGGAGTCTATTGTTTCGATAGTCAAGAATAAAAGTTATAATAACCGTGGCTACAACAATCCACAATTAGCCCACAAATTGGAGATGAAACTAGACGGTATTTCGGTCGTGCTGGACTATTCTCAAGCCACCTTGAGAATAGTCCAGGATGGACAGAAATGTAATTTTGTCTTATGTCCGATGTGTGTTGAGGATTACCGTTGATAATGTCGCCACTGAACAAAATGTTTCTAGTAACCTGTTGTTGCCAGACGCCACCATTCCCTGACTCCTTGCCTGCTGCAGGATACGCAAGGGTGAGGACCAGGAGCTGCCGGCAGAGACGCACACTAGCGGGAACGTGAGTCGTGCGCGGGCGTCGTTCACCGCAGCGCCCGCCGATAATGGTGCTGGGGTTCACTGTGAGGTAATGAACCCGGCCGCTAGCCTTCCTCTCCTCACCGACACCACCATCACCTTGCAGTGTGAGTGTTGTCTCTCTTCTCTCTCTCTCTGATGAGAAATAAACATAAGACTTACTGAGGACTTCTGCCCAAGAGGTTGCTTTCCCATCATAAACTTACAACACTTAAATCTGTTCTCAATCAGAGAATATAGCGACTTTGAGATTATTTTCATTATTTAAACCAAAATGAACTTAGTTTAAGATTACATCAAGGCACAATTTAACTATTCAGTCAAAAGAAATTAAAAAAGTACTTCAAACAATGCAGTAAATTTTTTAAAGTGTAAAAATAAAAACACACAGTAAACTAAACTTAAACAATGTTATTGAGCTCAGTGAGCAAGATGTATAACACAAATCTGGGAAAATAGAGTTGGTAAGCAAGTTATCTGCCTACCTGGAGGGTCTGCCTGGAGGTCTACCGGGAGGCTATTCCAGGGACCAACAGTCTCCTCTCTGGAAGTGTTAGCACAAAGACAAGCCGATCTTCTAAATGTCTGTCGGATGAACACTTAGTAAACATAGGATTCAACTAGATACAGCATTAAGTAGATATAGTATTGAAGTCTACTGTTTCATCCTGACTCTTCTCACTTTACCAATGCTCGCCTTACCCATTGATCAGTTCTCTGTACCCTAGCCTTAACTAGCCATAAGTACAGGTAACTAAATTGTTGCTGAGACTCCTCTACAAATAGCCTCGATGTAGACTATAAGGCTCCTTGTTATCTGCCTTCCCCATGTACTCCTACTTCCTTTCATCCCATCCATCCCTTCTGCAGTCGCTCCGTGGGAGGTGCTTGGGTCAGCGAACCCAGACAGTGTGGAGGCAGGTCAGGTGGTCACGCTCAGCTGCGAGACTTCCAGCAGTGTGCCAGTCTCCATTGTCACCTGGCACACCCCAGCACACCTCCTAGGTGACCCTTCCGTCAGGCACTCATCTGGCCTCTACGGCGGCACTGTCACCAGGTGAGTAGTGACTACATGTCTCAGTAGGTGATCCCTCAGTTAGAGAGTCACCAGTCATATATGGCGGCAGTATTGCTAAGTATTGGTTAGGTCACTTGCTAGTTGATCCCTCCATCAGGCACTCACCTGGTCTCTACGACAAACTGGCACTACGTAGGCATGTCGCTGCATCACTTAGATTGTGGCACCTGTTGGGCCCTCAAACTGAGAAAATAAATGTAAGTATATCCAAGAACAAATGCGTTTTAAACATAAAAGCATAGATACGATAAAACATATTATTGTAATTATTATTATTATTATATTTTTTTTATTACTCTTATTTTATTTATTTAGATATTTTTGTTGCACATACTGGAACAATCTCTTCCTCACACACATACACCATGCATAGCTTTAAGACGAGGTATGATAAAGCTCATGGAGCAGGGAGGAGAGGACCTAGTAGCGATCAGTGAAGAGGCGGGGCCAGGAGCTGAGTCTCGACTCCTGCAACTGCAAATAGGTGAGTACACAAACACACACACCCCAAAAAAACACACACACACACACACACACACACACACACACACACACACATGCTATATGAAGCCTCAATATGGGACGTCATCGCTGCCGTCGCATGGAAATGTTGACGCCTCGGATTTGTTTAACTGGAAGGTTAACCTGTACTTCCAGTGTTGATGGAACACATCACCACACAAGCACTGGAGACTGAGTCTACTAGCACAGAAACAGAGACCAACCAGACCACCACCACTCTTACTACTACTACTACTTCTACTACTACTACATCAACAATAAGCAATACTCTCCTGGTCTTGTAGATGGAAGGATAGTTTTAAAGCTACACACTGGAACGACTCCCTACGAAACAGTGCAAAAATATCTATAATACAAAGGAGGGTTACAGTACATACACTATAAATGAACTCAAAAAAATAAAAGGTGTGAGATCTCTCACCACCTCTGCATGTATGAAAGAAACTTTCAATATGAAATTAAGACACATGTGCAACATCTGGGTATGTTTATTGTAGACGTTTCGCCATCCAGTGGCTTTATCAATACAAATTCTAGGACATAATTTGAAGACAGTAGAACTATATACAGAAGATGAGTTGGTGTGAAGAGCACCGTATTCGTGGAGGTTCTGGAGCAGAGGCTGGGGAGCCAGCCTCCTTGCCACTTGTATAGCATTCTTGTAAAACTTCCAGTAGACCATGGTCTTCGGCTGAACTGCCTTCAAGCCGTGATACTAGGAAAGGGCTCTTGATCCAGGTAATTAGAGCTATCCTGCTAGTCCTTGAATAAAATCTGACTACCTCCTATTGCCCATAATTGTATATGACCTTTACAAATTTAATGATTCCACGTTAATGTACCATGTTCAGGAAGCCCTTAACATGTTCTTGTAGTCACGTCTTTGACCAGCCTGGCTGTGATACCTACATCGGACTGTGTGCCGTGAACAACAGGCTGTTTCTCACAGGCTATTGCTAACTGGCTGACTGTCTCATCAGGGGCTGATGAGACAGTCAGCCTGTAGACGTGGTCTGAGATATGATCGAGGAAGCGATGGTCCTCTGAGCCAACAATAGATGACATAGACCAGCCGAGCGACCATCCAGACCAGTATTCTCTAGACCCAAAACTCTCTTGACCTCTCAGCTTCCTGGAATAAAAGTAAATTAATTAAACTGAAAGTGGTTTAGAAATTTGCCTCTTTTCGTTCACTGCGACCTCAGGCGCAATTGTGTTGAGTTTCTGGAGAATGTACACAAAAATCCCACTTAAGATTTGTAATTTTCAGGATGGTAGGAGTTCTTTAGGTGAGTTTTTTTCTGGCAATAGTTTTGTGTGTGTGTGTGTGTGTGTGTGTGTGTGTGTGTGTGTGTATGTACTCACCAAGTTGCCTTTACCGACTGGTGCGAGCGGGGGTCGAGACACAGCTCATGATCCGGTCTTGATCAAAATCTGTTGGACGCTACTCTCTGTTATATTTGCTCTTAAATTTAAGCTCATTGCACTTTTAAAATGCCCTTAATTAAAAAAAATACTTTCTAACGTCCTTAACAAATGGTTATAATTATGATCATATTTTTTAAAGGGGTGGACCGGTACGCCAGCGGAAGGCCTCGGTCAGATGACCAAAATCTTCAGTGGTGGGTTATCATATGACTAAGACCCTGTATCTCATCTGTGTCTTTATCTTCCATCTGTATCTCCCCCCATCCTCATATTTTTCCCGGTTCACTTTCCTGGATCACCCTGCCTTCGAAAGCCCTGTAAATACCTCTCGGTATTTTATACGTCGTGGTCATGTTGTCCGCTTTCTCTCCTTGCTTCCAGCGTTATCAGATTTTATTTCATAAATATTTCCGAATATCACAAACCTATTAACTCAGAGACAAATTTTGTTGAAAACGTCTATACTTTTCTTGCTTTTGCTTGTGCATTATCAGGCATGTGGCCGCCGGCTGGTGTTGCCTACATCATGATGGACCTAACTTATGTCACTAATGTTGTGCTAAATATATCGTTCAAGTTCTCGAAGAGTGTTCTGAGATATGTCAACTTCATTTACGCTGACGACGTTAACTGGTTAATTTGCTCTTCTGGTGATGTATTGGTGACGACAGTGACCCCAGAGTCCCTTCTTTACGTCCTGGCCTCGAGTTTTACCACTCACTCGCCAGGGGTTCAATCCCCACCCGTTCCCTGGTTTGTTTATATACGTGTTATTACGATTACGGGAGTTCCTTCCTAACTCTGTTTTTTTGTCAGTTTTTGTCTCAGGTCTGAGAGAACTTCCCCGTCACCCTATCATGTGTTTTTCTTTATATATTCTATAAAGTGAGTACAAATAGGAAGCGCGTCTGTCTGGCTCTCAACAGATGGAGGATCGAGCCTACACCACATCTTGCGCTAAATGACACACATGGGTTTAGCTCTTAACATGAAATATTATTATTATTATTATTATTAGTAGTAGTAGTAGTAGTATATAGTGTCAAAGACATCCTGACAGTCTTGAAAGATGCAGCCTACCCATCTTTCTCTTTAATACTCAATTGTAGGCAAATTACTAGAGTCAATTATAGCTGATATTATTAGAAGCCATCTAGATAACCATAATTTGATTAATGATACCCAGCATGGATTCACGAGGGGCCGTTCCTGCCTATCTAATTTATTAACCTTCTTCAGTAAAGCTTTTGAGGCTGTTGATCACGATAAAGAATTCGATATTGTTTATTTAGACTTTAGTAAGGCTTTTGATAGAGTACCGCACCAGAGACTGTTAAAGAAAGTGGCAGCTCATGGCATTGGGGAAAAGTGCTGTCATGGATCGAGTCATGGCTCACCAATAGGAAGCAGAGAGTGTGCATAAATGGGGTTAAATCCGAATGGGGACTTGTAACAAGTGGTGTTCCACAGGGATCAGTCTTAGGCCCATTGTTATTTATAATATATATCAATGACCTTGATGAGGGAATTACTAGTGATATGAGCAAATTCGCCGACGACACGAAGATAGGTAGGATAATTGATTCATAAGAACATAAGAACATAAGAAAGGAGGAACACTGCAGCAGGCCTGTTGGCCCATACTAGGCAAGTCCTTCACAATCCGTCCCACTAACAGAATATTTGCTCAACCCAATTTTCAATGCTACCCAAGAAATAAGCTTTGACAATTCTACCCACTCATGCGCGAGTCCCACTCAAATCCAACCCCTCTCACTCATGTATTTATCCAACCTAAATTTGAAACTACTCAAGGTCCTAGCTTCAATAACCCTACTAGGCAGACTGTTCCACTCATCAACTACCCTATTTCCAAACCAATACTTTCCTATATCCTTTTAAATCTAAACTTATCTAACTTGAATCCATTATTGCGGGTTCTCTCTTGGAGAGATATCCTCAAGACCTTATTTATATCCCCTTTGTTTATACCCATTTTCCACTTGTATACCTCGATCATGTCTCCTCATTCTACGTCTTACAAGTGAATGTAATTTTAGGGTCTTCAATCTTTCTTCGTAAGGAAGATTTCTAATGCTATGTATTAATTTAGTCATTCTACGCTGAATGTTTTCTAACGAATTTATGTCCATTCTGTAATATGGAGACCAGAACTGAGCTGCGTAATCTAGGTGAGGCCTTACTAATGATGTATAAAGCTGTAATATAACCTCTGACTTCTGTTGCTAACACTTCTTGATATAAATCCCAGTAATCTATTTGCCTTATTACGTACGCTTAGGCATTGCTGTCTTGGTTTAAGGTTGCTGCTTACCATCACCCCCAAGTCCTTCTCGCAATCTGTATGGCTAAGTTCTACGTTATTTAACTTATAAGTGCTTGGGTTATGGACACTCCGAGCTTCAGAACCTTGCATTTATCTACATTGAACTGCATCTGCCACTTTTCTGACCACGAATTAAGTTTGTCTAAATCTTCCTGAAGTTCTATGACATCTATGTTTGAATCAATTATCCTACCTATCTTCGTGTCGTCGGCGAATTTGCTCATATCACTAGTAATTCCCTCATCAAGGTCATTGATATATATTATAAATAACAATGGGCCTAAGACTGATCCCTGTGGAACACCACTTGTTACAAGTCCCCATTCGGATTTAACCCCATTTATGCACACTCTCTGCTTCCTATTGGTGAGCCATGACTCGATCCATGACAGCACTTTTCCCCCAATGCCATGAGCTGCCACTTTCTTTAACAGTCTCTGGTGCGGTACTCTATCAAAAGCCTTACTAAAGTCTAAATAAACAATATCGAATTCTTTATCGTGATCAACAGCCTCAAAAGCTTTACTGAAGAAGGTTAATAAATTAGATAGGCAGGAACGGCCCTCGTGAATCCATGCTGGGTATCATTAATCAAATTATGGTTATCTAGATGGCTTCTAATAATATCAGCTATAATTGACTCTAGTAATTTGCCTACAATTGAGGTCAGGCTTATTGGGCGGTAGTTTGACGGTAGTGACTTGTCCCCTGCTTTAAAAATAGGAATTACATTAGCCATCTTCCACATATCAGACACTACACCTGTTTGAAGAGATAAATTAAAAATGTTAGATATTGGTTCACAGAGTTCCATTTTGCATTCCTTAAGAACCCTTGCAAAAAGCTCATCAGGACCCGGCGATTTATTTTGTTTCAGTCGGTCCAGCTGTTTCATAATCATTTCGCTAGTGACTGTGATATTACATAATTTATCTTCTTCTGGGCCTCTGTAAAAATTAATTACTGGGATATTATTAATGTCTTCCTGTGTGAAAACCGAGAGAAAATAATTATTAAAAATAGAGCACATATCATTCTCCTTGTCAGTAAGATGCCCAAAGTTATTTTTAAGGGGACCTATCTTATCCCTAACTTTTGTTCTATAAACCTGGAAAAAACTTTTTGGGTTAGTTTTTGAATCCCTAGCAACTTTAATTTCATAGTCCCGTTTAGATTTTCTTATTCCCTTTTTAACGTCCCTCTTAATGTCAGTATACTGATTTATAAGATGACCCTCACCTCTTTTTATGCGCCTATAAATTCCTTTCTTCTGCCCTAAAAGATATTTGAGCCTATTATTCATCCATTTTGGGTCATTTCTACTTGATCTAATTTCTTTATACGGGATAAATGTTCTTTGGGCAGCCTGTATAGTGTTAAGAAAACTGTCATATTGATACCTCTCTTCTTCACCCCAGTCCACAGTTGATAAGTGTTCTCTAAGTCCATTATAATCTGCTAAGCGAAAATCTGGGACCATTACTGAATTATCCCTACTATCATACATCCATTCAATGCTAAAGGTAATTGACTTGTGGTCGCTTGAGCCGAGTTCCTCTGTAATTTCTAAATTATTGACAAGGGTTTCCTTGCTTGCCAGAACCAAGTCAAGCAGGTTATTTCCCCTTGTAGGTTCTGTTACAAACTGCTTCAAAAAGCAATCCTGAACTACTTCTAAAAAGTCGTTAGATTCTAAATTCCCTGTCATGAAATTCCAATCAATCTGACTAAAGTTAAAGTCCCCTAGAATTACTACGTTATCGTGTCTTGTGGCCTTAACAATTTCCTCCCAAAGTAGTCTCCCTTGTTCCCTATCTAAGTTTGGAGGACGGTAAATCACGCCTAAAATCAATTTTTCACACCCCTCTGAAAATTCTATCCAGACAGACTCTGTATGTGTTAATTCAGACTTTATACCCGTTTTTATGCAACAATTTAAATGATCACGGACATAGAGTGCCACCCCACCCCTTTCCGATACTTCTGTCTACTTGGAACAATTTAAAACCCTGAATGTGACATTCGGCAGGCAAGTCCCGATTTTTCATATTAAACCATGTCTCAGTTATTGCAAAAACATCAATATTACCCGTACTTGCAACTAATCTCAACTCGTCCATCTTATTCCTAGCACTACGACTATTGGTGTAATATATATTTAGAGACCCTCCTTTCTCTTTACCCTTCCTGCTCATCTCTGTTTTTCCACTATACCTATTACTGTCCTTGTCATCTAGTGTCACTAGCTTTCCACTGTCCACCTTATTCTGCTATTACTAGTTCTCCTACAACTTATAATATTACTACACTGGGACTTCTCTGTTTTCCCCCCAAAACCCATACCACTAACTATTTCTAGTTTAAAGCCCTAACAGCTCCCTCCACTGCAGTTGCCAGTGCCCCCACCCCAGACCTGGATAAGTGAACCCCATCCCTGGCATACATGTCATTTCTGCCATAGAAGAGGTCCCAGTTGTCAATGAATGTTACTGAATTTTCCTTACAGTATTTGTCCAGCCAGCAATTGACACCAATTGCCCTGGACAGCCATTCATTTCCAACTCCTCTCCTTGGCAAAATACCACATATGACAGGGTTCCCACCCTTCTTCCTAATTATGTCTATTGCTGACCTAAACCTGCTAGTCAGGTCCTCACTCCTACGTCTGCCAACATCGTTGCCTCCAGCACTGAGACAGGGGATTTATATAAAGAAGTGTAAGCAACAGAAGTCCAGCGGTTATATTACAGCATTATACATCATTAAGAACATAAGAAAGGAGGAACACTGCAGCAGGCCTGTTGGCCCATACTAGGCAGGTCCTTCACAATCCATCCCACTAACAGAATAATTGCCCAACCTAATTTTCAATTCTACCCAAGAAATAAGCTTTGAAGATTCTATTAACTCAAGTGCGAGTCCCACTCAAATCCAACCCCTCTCACTCATGAATTTATCCAACCTAAATTTGAAACTACCCAAGGTCCTAGCTTCAATGACCCTACTAGGCAGACTGTTCCACTCATCAACTACCCTATTTCCAAACCAATATTTTCCTATATCCTTTCTAAATCTAAACTTATCCAATTTGAATCCATTATTGCGGGTTCTCTCTTGGAGAGATATCCTCAAGACCTTATTTATATCCCCCTTATTGATACCCATCTTCCACTTATATACCTCGATCATGTCTCCCCTCATTCTTCGTCTTACAAGTGAATGTAATTTAAGGGTCTTCAATCTTTCTTCATACGGAAGATTTCTAATGCTATGAATTAACTTTGTCATTCTACACTGAATGTTTTCTAACAAATTTATATCCATTCTGTAAAATGGAGACCAGAACTGAGCTGCGTAATCTAGGTGAGGCCTTACTAATGATGTATAAAGCTGTAGTATAACCGCTAGACTTCTGTTGCTTACACTTCTTGATATAAATCCCAGTAATCTAAGGGTAGCATTGAAAATTGGGCTGAGCAAATACCCCGCTAGTGGGACGGACCGTGAAGGACCCGCCCAGTATGGGCCAACAGGCCCGCTGCAGTGTTCCTCCTTTCTTATGTTTCTTATGTTCTTATGTTCTTAAGAAAGGAGGAACACTGCAGCAGGCCTGTTGGCCCATACTAGGCAAGTCCATCACAATCATAAGAACAGAAGAAAGGAGGAACACTGCAGCAGGCCTGCTGGCCCATAATAGGCAGGTCCCTCACAACCCATCCCACCAGCAGGACACTTGACCAACCCAACCTACAATGCTACCCAAGCAACACGCCTGGCCACTACAACATCAGTCAGTCTGTTCACATTGCAAGTTACTCCATAAACATTATCTAAGAAGGCCTCACCTAGATTATGCAGCTCAGTTCTGGTCTCCATTTTACAGAATGGATATAAATTCGTTAGAAAACATTCAGCGACGAATGACAAAGTTAATTCATAGCATTAGAAATTTTCCGTATGAAGAAAGATTGAAGACCCTTAAATTACATTCACTTGTAGGACGAAGTATGAGGGAAGACATGATCGAGGTATATAAGTGGAAGATGGGTATTAATAAGAAAAGCTAAACGGGACTATGAAATTAAAGTTGCTAGGGATTCAAAAACTAACCCAAAAAGTTTTTTCCAGGTTTATAGAACAAAAGTTAGGGATAAGATAGGTCCCCTTAAAAATAACTTTGGGCATCTTACTGACAAGGAGAACGATATGTGCTCTATTTTTAATAATTATTTTCTCTCAGTTTTCACACAGGAAGACATTATTAATATCCCAGTAATTAATTTTTACAGAGGCCAAGAAGAAGATAAATTATGTAATATCACAGTCACTAGCGAAATGATTATGAAACAGCTGGACCGACTGAAACAAAATAAATCGCCGGGTCCTGATGAGCTTTTTGCAAGGGTTCTTAAGGAATGCAAATGGAACTCTGTGAACCAATATCTAACATTTTTAATTTATCTCTTCAAACAGGTGTAGTGTCTGATATGTGGAAGATGGCTAATGTAATTCCTATTTTTAAAGTAGGGGACAAGTCACTACCGTCAAACTACCGCCCAATAAGCCTGACCTCAATTGTAGGCAAATTACTAGAGTCAATTATAGCTGATATTATTAGAAGCCATCTAGATAACCATAATTTGATTAATGATACCCAGCATGGATTCACGAGGGCCGTTCCTGCCTATCTAATTTATTAACCTTCTTCAGTAAAGCTTTTGAGGCTGTTGATCACGATAAAGAATTCGATATTGTTTATTTAGACTTTAGTAAGGCTTTGATAGAGTACCGCACCAGAGACTGTTAAAGAAAGTGGCAGCTCATGGCATTGGGGGAAAAGTGCTGTCATGGATCGAGTCATGGCTCACCAATAGGAAGCAGAGAGTGTGCATAAATGGGGTTAAATCCGAATG
Organism: Cherax destructor; assembly: GCA_009830355.1. NCBI lineage: Eukaryota > Metazoa > Arthropoda > Malacostraca > Decapoda > Parastacidae > Cherax > Cherax destructor. Next base: position 156,155 of record WNWK01003698.1, read on the forward strand.
GGGACTTGTAACAAGTGGTGTTCCACAGGGATCAGTCTTAGGCCCATTGTTATTTATAATATATATCAATGACCTTGATGAGGGAATTACTAGTGATATGAGCAAATTCGCCGACGACACGAAGATAGGTAGGATAATTGATTCAAACATAGATGTCATAGAACTTCAGGAAGATTTAGACAAACTTAATTCGTGGTCAGAAAAGTGGCAGATGCAGTTCAATGTAGATAAATGCAAGGTTCTGAAGCTCGGGAGTGTCCATAACCCAAGCACTTATAAGTTAAATAACGTAGAACTTAGCCATACAGATTGCGAGAAGGACTTGGGGGTGATGGTAAGCAGCAACCTTAAACCAAGACAGCATTGCCTAAGCGTACGTAATAAGGCAAATAGATTACTGGGATTTATATCAAGAAGTGTTAGCAACAGAAGTCCAGAGGTTATATTACAGCTTTATACATCATTAGTAAGGCCTCACCTAGATTACGCAGCTCAGTTCTGGTCTCCATATTACAGAATGGACATAAATTCGTTAGAAAACATTCAGCGTAGAATGACTAAATTAATACATAGCATTAGAAATCTTCCTTACGAAGAAAGATTGAAGACCCTAAAATTACATTCACTTGTAAGACGTAGAATGAGGGGAGACATGATCGAGGTATACAAGTGGAAAATGGGTATTAACAAAGGGGATATAAATAAGGTCTTGAGGATATCTCTCCAAGAGAGAACCCGCAATAATGGATTCAAGTTAGATAAGTTTAGATTTAGAAAGGATATAGGAAAGTATTGGTTTGGAAATAGGGTAGTTGATGAGTGGAACAGTCTGCCTATTAGGGTTATTGAAGCTAGGACCTTGGGTAGTTTCAAATTTAGGTTGGATAAATTCATGAGTGAGAGGGGTTGGATTTGAGTGGGACTCGCGCATGAGTGGGTAGAATTGTCAAAGATTATTTCTTGGGTAGCATTGAAAATTGGGTTGAGCAAATATTCTGTTAGGGGGACGGATTGTGAAGGACCTGCCTAGTATGGGCCAACAGGCCTGCTGCAGTGTTCCTCCTTTCTTATGTTCTTATGTTCTTATAAGGGGGATATAAATAAGGTCTTGAGGATATCTCTCCAAGAGAGAACCCGCAATAATGGATTCAAATTGGATAAGTTTAGATTTAGAAAGGATATAGGAAAATATTGGTTTGGAAATAGGGTAGTTGATGAGTGGAACAGTCTGCCTAGTAGGGTCATTGAAGCTAGGACCTTGGGTAGTTTCAAATTTAGGTTGGATAAATACATGAGTGAGAGGGGTTGGATTTGAGTGGGACTCGCACTTGAGTTAATAGAATCATCAAAGCTTATTCTTGGGTAGAATTGAAAATTAGGTTGGGCAATTATTCTGTTAGTGGGATGGATTGTGAAGGACCTGCCTAGTATGGGCCAACAGGCCTGCTGCAGTGTTCCTCCTTTCTTATGTTCTTATGTTAAATAAGGTCTTGAGGATATCTCTCCAAGAGAGAACCCGCAATAATGGATTCAAGTTAGATAAGTTTAGATTTAGAAAGAATATAGGAAAGTATTGGTTTGGAAATAGGGTAAGACCTTGGGTAGTTTGAAATTTAGGTTGGATAAATTCATGAGTGAGAGGGGTTGGATTTGAGTGGGACTCGCACATGAGTAAATAGAATTATAAGAACATAAGAACATAAGAAAGGAGGAACACTGCAGCAGGCCTGTTGGCCCATTCTAGGCAGGTCCTTCACATTCCATCCCACCAACAGAATATTTGTTCAACCTAATTTTCAATGCTACCCAAGAAATAAGCTTTGATAATTTTATTTACTCATGTGCAATTCCCACTCAAATCCAACCCCTTTCACTCATGAATTTATACAACCTAAATTTAAAACTACCCAAGGTCCTTGCTTCAATAACCCTACTAGGCAGACTGTTCCACTCATCAACTACCCTATTTCCAAACCAATACTTTCTTATATCCTTTCTAAATCTAAACTTATCTAACTTGAATCCATTATTGCGGTTCTCTCTGGAGAGATACCCTCAAGACCTTATTTATATCCCCTTTGTTAATACCCATTTTCCACTTGTATACCTCGATCATGTCTCCCTCATTCTACGTCTTACAAGTGAATGTAATTTAAGGGTCTTCAATCTTTCTTCGTAAGGAAGATTTCTAATGCTATGTATTAATTTAGTCATTCTACGCTGAATGTTTTCTAACGAATTTATGTCCATTCTGTAATATGGAGACCAGAACTGAGCTGCGTAATCTAGGTGAGGCCTTACTAATGATGTATAAAGCTGTAATATAACGTCTGGACTTCTGTTGCTAACACTTCTTGATATAAATCCCAGTAATCTATTTGCCTTATTACGTACGCTTAGGCATTGCTGTCTTGGTTTAAGGTTGCTGCTTACCATCACCCCCCAAGTCCTTCTCGCAATCTGTATGGCTAAGTTCTACGTTATTTAACTTATAAATGCTTGGGTTATAGACACTCCCGGGCTTTAGAACTTTGCATTTATCTACATTGAACTGCATCTGCCATTTTTCTGACCAGGAATTGAGTTTGTCTAAATCCTCCTGTAGTTCACTGACATCTACGTCTGAATGGTTCTCTGAACCATTCATTCACATCCTACCTATCTTCGTGTCATCAGCGAATTTGCTCATATCACTAGAAATTCCCTCGTCAAGGTCATTTATATATATTATAAACAACAACGGGCCCAAAACCGATCCCTGAGGAACGCCACTTGTTACAGATCCCCACTCCGATTTAACCCCATTTATGCACACCCTCTGTTTCCTATTGGTGAGCCATGACTCGATCCATGACAACACTTTTCCCCCAATGCCATGAGCAGCCAC